>VXAD01000740.1:2975-87692 GCA_013399195.1 Dicrurus megarhynchus
TGCTGGCCCTGACCGTCCTAGACTCCTCTGCACCCTGCCCAGCCCAGCCCAGTCTCTGGTAGAGCTGGGCTGGGCTGGGCAGGCCTGGGCCAGCCCTCCTGGATGTATTTGCATTTGAATTTGCATTTGCCATTGCATTGCATTGCATTGCATTGCATTGCATTGCATTCACATGTAGGTACATTTTGCAGCCTCAGTGGTTGAGTCTGAGAAGTTTGGCAAGGGAGACCACTGTGGGGTGAGAAAACAAAGGAGGTTTAGTAAAAGAAGAGCAAAGAGTGCTTGGTTAAATAAAAGAAGCTTATTCTGCTGAGCCAGGGAGAAGATGTAAAGAAGTTTCTAAAATGTAACAGACAGAACCAAAGTAGTTTTCAATAAGCCATAACAAAACGCTTGGTCTGAAAGAAATGGTCTGATGCTTGAATCATTTATTCTATTGGCTGTCTAGAGGCATGTTATTTTAATCTGATGGTAAAAATATTATAAAAACTGTATGCTTTTCTAATAAATGTTTCCAGCCTTATCACTGTCTGGGGACTGTGCTTTGCACACCGATACGCTGCAGACCACTTTGAACCTTGTCACTCTGTGGGAGGGTCTCCCTTAATCCTTTGAATATTCACCCTTTCCTATTCTTGCCCTTCCCCTTTCCCCCAGTCTCTGCATAGATAATTTTTGGGTGGAGTTCGGTTTTGTACTGATTGATGTCGGATTTTCATTTCCTTTTTCTCTGCGTGCTTTTACCATCTAGACAAGTAACAGAGTGAACCTTGCCAATGAACTTTGTTGCGCTTTCACTTTTGTATTAACACTGCTTTTGCTGATACCTTTTCTGGCGATTCCTTACGCAACCTAAACCACTCTTTTGCAACACGGTTGTCGATATGGCGCAAGTCACCAGCTGCTCTATATCCCCATGTTGTGTGTCTCTGGCGCTGTTTTGCTCAGTAGAGTAAAAGAAAGTAAAACTTAACCCAAATGTTTCTGTGCTTCTGTGAAGCCCTGACTAAAGCATTAAATCGGCTGCTTACTCAAGCACTTTCTGGCACTGTTCCCAGCAGGGTAGAGCAACAGAGAGCACAGGTGGCTCTCACAGAGTCACAGAAGAGTTAGGGTTGGAAGGGACTTCTGGAGATCCTCCAGTCCAACCCTCTTGCCAAGGCAGGGTTACCTAGAGTAGGTGACACAGGAATGTGTCTGGATGGGTTTTAAAGGTGGAGAGGGAGACCCCACGAGCTCCCTGGGCAGCCTGTTCCAGTGCTGTGCCACCCTCACACACCGTCACACCTTTGGCATGTTGTGGAGTTGCCCCCATGGCCATGCCTAGCCACGTCAGTGGAGAAGCCCCTGTGCCTGGCTGTGTTTGTTGTAGCCCCTCTGTGGAATATGGGGTTGCATTTTGTTAAAATGGTTAAGGCTTACGGTTACCAGAAGGCCCTGTGGGAAAGGCCCAGCTGTGGGCTGGACGGTCGGAACTCGGGTGAGGGGTGAGAGGCAGTTGCGAGTGAGGAGAGAGTCGGTTGAGTGACAGTTGGAAGTGAAATTGTGATTGGCTGGAGGAACGCATGGACAGCATATGAGCAGGAAGCTGATTGGGTGATAGGACGTGTGAACAGCAGCACTGCAACTGTGCCAGCCAATGGGTGTCCTTCTGCTCTTAAGTTCAGTTTGGTTTCAGTTGTGTTTGGTTGATATTAAGGGTATAAAGAGGGGGTGATTTTTTTTTTTTTGGAAATAAACAGATCTTCTTTGGATGTACAAGGGGATGCGTTGTCTTTGTTCCCCATTGCTACACTCCTCCATGCAAAGGATTCTTGGCCCAGGGTCTGGCAGCTGAGGAGAAATGGCTGGTTCTCGGAAGAGCAGCACCCACGGCCTTACAGTGCACTGCACCTCACCGCACCATAAGCACCTGCCGCTCCAAGTTTTAAAGACTTACCACCCTTACTGAATTTCTTCAGCAGGCAGTAGGTTACACTCAACATGAAACGAATTTCCTGGGATTCTTCACTGTCAGCCACTTCCTGCCACAGATTTTTACATTGAGTTGGAGGACATGTTTCATACCTGCCATGTGAGGTGAACTCTGGCTTTGTGAAAAACTGTGGTTCTCTATGTTGAAGTCTTCTTCAGCTGTCAGAAGGATTTTGTCATCCAGTAAAGTAATCTCAGTCTATTTCTGAAACTCAGATTGAATCAGGTCAGTGGAAGTCATTGGATTTTCTTCAGGTTTTCCTATAATTAGTTCTGTAAGAAAATTATTCATCCTTACAGGTAAAGTGCATGAAATACCTGATATGTTTCTTCAATTCTTTCTACTGTGAATATTATGGAAAGAAAAAAAACGTCTAATTAGATACAAATGACCTACGTATTTTCTTTCATCTTTTGATGTCAGGAATGGATCTGTGAATATATTACTGAGAGGTCTTTACGTATTCACTGTTTCTAAAAATTTCACTGCCTAACACTTGTAGATTCAGAAGACTTAAGATTATCTATTTGATTTTTTTATAGCTATTAATAATAGGTGTTGCAGGAATACCTGGAAGTCTTAATAATAAGACAAGATAATAACAAGTTGGCTGCATTTCCCTCAACTTTAGATACTGAAATCAGTAGCTAAACTAGTGACTTTAGGCTCCTCTTACTGTCGATGGAGACTAATAGGCTTCTTCAGGATGTGATCTATTTCTTATTGAAAGGTTTACAATTATATGAACAGCCTTTGAAAATAATATATTTCACTGACTATGAAGCAGTACTGGGATAACTAGGTTAGATATGGATGTTGACACGGCAGATAGCCACATTTAATCAGTTGAATATCAGTTACAAAAAAAGAAAGTTCTTGCCCCAATGAATTTGCTAGCTAAATAAGAAAGGGGAAAATGGAAATTTAAAGACATTAAATAGCTTGCACAAAATCAGAACCTAAAGTATCTCCTGAGTCCAATGAAAATGTTTTAAGCAGAAGGCTATATCTGCTTCAATTTTCAGTATGCAGTTGTTCTTTCAAAGCTTCTTTGGCACCCTGGAAAAGTTCTCATACTACACAGCTATGTTGATGACAGTTTTTCTATGTTTATTTTGTAACTTATTTCCATTGTACTAAAAATGCTGTTTGATTCACTTCTACGTAGAGACCTCATAAAAAATTGAAAGGCTTCAATAATTTTAAATCATTCTACACTGCATATAGAGATTTAAATTTCAGTGCTATTTTTTTATTACCACTTTAATTTGGAATGTACTAGGCTTCTACAAGATTTAAAATTATTGGAGCATTTCAAATTTTTATAAGCTTTCCAGTAAAGATGTGACTATGGTTCTGGGCTTATAAAGTGTAGCACAATTTAAATTTAATCTAAATTATTTAAGTGCTTCCGACTTCAGGGAGATTTTCAATCTCTCAAACTGGGATCCATGTTCAGAGACTAGAGAAATCTTATAATGTAAAGTGCTTTCATCATTTTAAAGACCTGCAGGCAGCATTCTGAACAGGCCTTTTTTATTGTCAGTTTGTTAATTTAAATTATTTGTTTCCATCTGCAGTGTATGGAAGGGAGAAAAGGTGTAATAAGAACATAAAGGGCAGTCTGTTTCCTTTAGAAAGTTTAGGATAACAATGACTTTTCCTGCTTAGATAGATGGTGAGTTAATGTGAAGAACACAATTTTTTAATGCACATTTTGAAACTTGCTGTAAGACATTATACATTCTATACTCTCACCTATGCTCATCAATATTAGGTGTATTCATTATCTTAAAATATCAAAGACATAACTTCCATTTTCACTCTTTTGAAGACTTAGTTTCACCTGGAGAGGAACCAAAATGCATTTAATTGTATTTTGTTTAGCTTTTGTCTAATGTGAAGACGTTAACTTCCTGTAAAATCAAAAAAGGTGTGTGCCATTTCTGCAGCCATCTTTGCCCTACAGTAAACAAAATATTATGCCATTGAAAACATATGGATATCTGTTTCGTACAATCATTTGAAGCATAATTTCGAAGACCACTGTTGTGTGCCTGTGGAAGAATTCTGCTAGCATCATCAGTTATTTTGGAATGTAATGTCTCCATTCATGTAACATGTGAACATAACTAATTCTTCTTGTCTTTTCCATCACTATGACAGTTACTTTCTGCTACTGGAACATCATTTGCAATTCAGATTGCTTAGTCAAAGAAGTCTCATTTATTTTTCATGGCACTATAAAACTTCTAAAAGCACAGAGCCATTGTAGAGTGTTCTGGTTACGGAGAGGGGAGCTTGGCAAGGTGTGGGCATGTCTCAGTTGTTATTCTGTAGCACTCAAATCATCACTGGGAGGTGTGATTTCAGGATGAAAATGACTGCACTCCTCTCTCTCTCTCCAGCAGAGGGAGAGTGAGGGTCAGCCTCTGCTGACCCCGGTTCCTCTGCCGTACTGCCAATCCCCTTCCCTTTTTCTTTGGAATGTGGCTTTGGGATGTGGTGCTGAAATGATAGCGTCAAAAATGTGAATCAGGAGTAGTGCTGACCTGACAGTGCTGGCGCGGAGGCTGCTAGCTACGGGGGAAGGACCAGCAAGGGCAATGCCAGCCCAGCCAAGCCCATCAAGCCAAGCTGAAACAAGTCAAAATAAGGCAGCAGAACAGTGGGAAGGTGGCAATGACCTGTGGGAACAACCTCCAGAGCAGCGGAGCAGTAGAAGCGGCAGCACAGGCACCTGTGCGGAACTGAGCCACAGTGGAGCAGCAGTGCCACCCGACTCAGGCTATCCAGCTTTCGGGGGGTTACTTTTTCACTGTTTGTCATTTTTTTGAGCTTGGGGGCATGGAGTGGGGGGCTGGGAAACATTAACTGCAGGAGATCCCCAGCCATCTTGCCTTTGTTCCCAGTGGCCTTTTGTTATGGTGCATGGGAGTGGTTGCTATATTGCCTTTGTCTGGGGAAGTCACATGGACACGAGCTATGGGGAGCATCTACCATGTTTTTTTCCTCACTGGTCATGAACACCTTTTTGTGGGTAAAAAACCTTCTCTTTTTGTATACTTTTGCTATTAATATTGCTGTTATAATGTGTATCTTATTCCAGAGCTTTGCACTTTCAGTAAATTGAAGAGTGGAAGGGGGAGTGGCTTATCTTGAGTTTAATTTTGAGCTAGTGTTAAAACCAGCACATAAAGTTAACACTGAAAGGTGTTAGAATAATTTTGCAGAAATTAGCTTTCAGATTCAGTTTGAGCAAAAGTTACATGAAATCTTTTGTGCTTATGTTAATCAAGATGCATCAAGAGGTGCCAGGGAGTAGTTAATTGTGATAGTAAAGCAGGCACAAGAAACTCTTGAACTAGATTAAGCAGATGGCAAAATGCTGTCATTGATCCCCCAGTTTCATGGGTCAGATCCAACCAGCTAGTGGACAGTCACGTAATTTGTATCACCCTAATCCAGAAAGATCTTTAAAGATACATTATTTGAGTCACTAAAGGGTTGGAAGATCTAAGATGATTCTTTTGAGGTGAAATAATTGATAAAGCCAGTCCTGTCCATTTCATCAAAGAGCAGTGGTCTTCTGCTTGGATAGTAGAATCTTACTGTACAATCCCAGGTAAAGCCCATTTACCACCCACCTGGCTCAGATGTATGTAGAACACACAGAAAATGTCTACACTAAAAACGCTGTTGGCCATGTAGAGTGGAAATTGATAATTACTAACAGGCATTTGAATCCTAATCCCTCTCCATTAATGATACAAAGGGAAAAAGAAAGAAACAAAATATATTGATTTATGAAGGTGTGTGGTTGGCTCTCATTTTTGCAAACTTGAGGACCGGATTCACTAATTTACTATAAGTACTTTGGTTGCTTTTCTGTACAAAGGAGTCATTAATTTGGTTTAATGGCAAACGGTAAACTGAGTTTACAGCTGTGTTCTGTTCTTAGAGTAGTACAAACCATCTGGAAAATACTACTAAATGTCACCCACAGAATCAAGTCCACATTCTCAGCTGACTTAATTTTTTCTAGTAATTCCAGTTTATACCATTGTCAATATGTATAAGAATCTTCATTAAGCCATTTTTGCTTAAATCAAATTTTTGCTTAAATGAAGACAAGATGACAAACTGCAATAATTAGTCAGTTCTAATTGTTGTGTGTCTTGGTTTGAAAGACAGGTGTCTGCTAAGGAAGGCAGGAGCCTCTGTTGAAACGAGAAAAAATAAAAATGCAACCCCCTTCCCTCCGAATTATTATAATTTTGAAATTAGGGGCTTTCAGGCAAAGATATGAGGAATAGGAATAACAGTTCTTTACTACTATATATATATATATGTATAACAAGGCACACAAACAAGAATAACTATGACAGTAACAGCAAACAGAACTAGTAACCCTCTGCCAGCCTCCTCGGCTCCAGGCCCGTTCCCCGTTGGTGCAGTTACGGTCACAGCCGGCAGCGGTGCTGGCAGCTCCCGGTGAGCAGGGCGGGTGCGGTGGTTCCCCCTGGGCAGGCGATCCTGGTGCCTGGCCGGACCCTCGGGAACAGCAGGCTGGAACAGCAGGGACGAGCACAAATCCCAGGTAGCAGACGGGATGTCCCAAACTCCCAAACTCCGGCAGATCTCGGCAGGCAGGGTGTGCGGGGCTACCGTGCAGCGAAGGCTCAAAGGAACGGCAGGAGCAGAGCGGCCGCAGCCCGGCTCCCAGCGGGGCAGGGAAAGGTGGGCTTAGGATCCCGGGGTTTCTCCCTGAGGCACGGTAGAAGGAAAAGCAGCCGAAAAAAGCAGAAACTTGCAGTGCTGACACAATGGCCGTCTCTCCTTCTCCGTCCGAACGCCGAGAGCAACTAACTCACAAGCCCAGGTGAAAAAAGAGTGGCCAGTTGGACCCCTCCCCACTGTGGCCAGGTCTTTTGTCTCTCTTAAACACCCAGCAATTTGTTGTCCTGGCAACATATATGGGGAAAATTCCTCAAGGGACAAAGGGAAACAGGAGGGGAACCCCCTAAAACCCCAACATGTGTGAAATATGCAACAAAAATACTAACTAAATAATAAATCATCCCAACGAATCTGTATGATAAGGAACAATCCTTGTCTCAGGGTTCTTGCACTGAGTAGGTCTGATGGACCATTAATAATTTTATAGAATATCCCAAGTTGGATATCTGTAGCCAAAATGAACTACAGGGGTTTTATTTAGGACTGAGAATATATCAGTGGGGAAGGTCTACCATTCTTGTATAATATTGAAAGAAATTACAAAAGTTTAAAAATAGAAGTTTGAAATAAAATGCAGAAAAGATGAGACAGAAGTTGAGAATAAACTTTTTGGTAATATATCCATGCTTACAAAACCAGATGAAGTTTATGCTACATGTTCACCTTAGAGATGGAATAAAGATATTTTCAGGATTTTAAAATTATCATTGAAGTCATAATAATCTGAAAAAAAACTCCAACAAATAAGTAAAAACCGCAAACCAAGTCTGTGTTCCCAGGCATGTTTTCTATTCACAGAAAGGAAATGAGGAATATGAGGTAACAGAAAATCTTGTTCCATCATCCTGTCAATGCTATTGCCAAAGGATGCTCTTTGATGTAATGTTTTTCCTACTAATAGAAACTTTTTTACATTTTCCATCTTTGGCTTTTTCATGTTAGCCAGAGGAAAAAGTTTCCAACCATCATAGCTGTGCTAGAAATTGATAAAATGTTGCATGTTACCTATGTATACATGTAAAAAAAAGTGCTTGTATATGCATAAAATATTCCCAATTCATACATTTACTAATAAATGTCTGTTAGAGTTTGAAGGATTGCTAGGTATTTTTAGTCAAATTTCCAAATTCTTTTTTTTTTCTTCCTTGATTTCTATTCATAATCACAGTTTTTGTTTTATTTGCACTTGTAGGATTTTTTGTTTTGTTTTGGGTTTTTTTTAGTCTTTGGTTTTTTGGTTTTTTTTTTGGTTTGGTAGAAATCTCTATTTGATCGTAGTTGTGAGGAATAATTCCACTTTGACTAAAGACAAATTGTAATCAACAAATTAATTACGTTTATAAGGTTTCCATTGACCAGATTTTTCTCATATTATTATCTAGCAGATGAATTGTTTGGTGATTGATTGTTTCTCACATTTGGATTAAATGGGTACTTCAGAAGAATCTGGGGATTTTTAGGGAGAAAAACAACAACAGGAAAAAAAGGCCTATTTCTATAAGAAATATGGAGAAGTATTTGCTTGATTTTTCACAAAAGTAGAAATCAGCACTCATTTTCACCTGTTTTTTTTTTTTTTACTTAAAACATTCTACTACTGCAAGGAAAGAAAATAATGGGGAAATATTTCTAAGACATTTTCATT
Organism: Dicrurus megarhynchus; assembly: GCA_013399195.1. Taxonomy (NCBI): domain Eukaryota; kingdom Metazoa; phylum Chordata; class Aves; order Passeriformes; family Dicruridae; genus Dicrurus; species Dicrurus megarhynchus. The sequence goes on from VXAD01000740.1 coordinate 11,336, forward strand.
ATACAGTTTTGTATTGCTATGTAAAGTGCTCTTCCTTAAGTCTAATTATCTATTACTCAATCAAGCAAAATGGCAAAAGCAATCAAGGTTCATTGTAGTAACCAAAAATTTCAATCAATAAACAAAGGCTGGTAAGTACAGCACCTATAAAATCTTGTAATACACACTGGCAAAGTGCTTGTGTATTGTTAGAGAGAGACACTCATCTACATATTTTAAATACTTTATATGCATTAATTCATCTTTGGTGATAAATTTGTTCCTTTTATTCCCCCAAACTTCCATTAATATTGTGAAACCTAGAATGTTGTAAAGTGACAGCAGATTCTTTAAGAGGTAAAGTTCTGCTGTATAGACTGTGAGAAAATCTCAAGTTTTTCCTTATAGATCTTCTTGCACAAACAATTAACTAAGCAGTGTGTTTTGATTTTCCTTTATTTGCATTGCCTTTTCACTCATATTTTGTTCTTGCACTGCTAAATTTTTCCCCTGTAGCACTCTTTCATTTTTAATAATAAATGTTTTCAATTTATTAAAATTTGGAAAATCTGCTTTTCTGTCCTTTATACTGTGATTTAAATTTCTAATGCCATATCTGCTCTACTACTGGCCCTCTGTATAATACTATGAGTACAGCCACAATCCTAGTTTTCCATTTGGTTATATAATATGAGCTTAAAATTACTATAGGTTCCTGGGCTAGTTCTATCTTAGACAATCTACCCAGCTGTTTCTCCCCCTGCAATCTGTTTGACTAGATGGGACCTCTTCAGCAGGTCACTGTTAAACTGTAGTCCATGTGGTCTTCAGTAAAGAAATAATCCTTCTACAAAAGCAGTTACACTATTCTGTTGTATCATGGTTACTATGGCTCTTAGTCCCAATATGTCAAATTTAGAAGTTACTCCTTCCAAACATCCTGTATCCCCAAATTTATTTGCCTGATGTGGCATCTGATACATCAAGAGTTATAAAAAGTAGCATTCTCTTTTTCTATAAAAGCAACACTTTGCTGGAATGTTGTGTGGTCTCCACTAAAGACTATGAAGAGCATTCCTGAGCACAGTAACTCTATTGCTTATGTACACATATTGCTAAATGCCTTAAATTGCTTTAATTATTTATTATCATGGTTTTGTTTTTCAGTCTCCAGCCATTTCCCGCACAATTTATATTAAGTTCTTGAGAGTTACGGTGGGCCATGGACCATTCCCAATACACAAATTAGAGGAGTCCATACTTTCTCTGGAGTGTATAAAAATTTAATGGTATGGATTCTAGCTGTTTGGAGTTAGCTGATGTGACTCAGAGAAAGGGCCCTGGTGCTTTTAATGTATTCATTTAATTCTTTGAGATGTGGTTTTCAATTTATATATTACAAAGAATTATGCCTAAACCTTCTCTACAAAACTGAAGGTTTTAATTTGCTGGGAAAACTATTTTTAGTCAGGATTATTGCTCAACAATTTGTCCGACCATTACTTTCACCCTTCGTAAATGGTATGTTTACTACTTTCCAGGGGAGAAAAGGATTTACGAACACCCAAAAGACATCAATGTTTCTGATATGCCTTATCAGGTACCTATTCTCTGAGAGAAGCTAGTACTGTGATTATCTGGCAAATTCATGGATTACAGAAAATCCCTAGGAGGAAGTCATGTGCATGACTGTAGCCTCAGGAGAAAGGAAGGGCATAAGAATAAACCTGTCCTCTGACCAGCATCTACTTCACAGAAGGCAAGCCTGAGGACAGTCCTTTTTTTGGGACTGCATCCTAGATGAAAGAGCAATCCCAAAATAAGACACAGTCTAACTAATCGACCTTTCAGCTGAACTGAATAGAAAAAGGATCTTGGATCAGAACTAAAATAAAGGCCATCAGGCACATTCAATTTCCCCCTCACACACACCCCCTATAGTTTTGTCTTTGAACGTAATTACCCTACTAAGATTTGAAAAGCAGTACATGTTAGGAAGTCTTCATGCATGTTATGGTGTTGGTCTAATGCCAAAAATGTTTTCAAAACTCATGGTCATAAGCAGGAGTACTGCCCACTTCTGTAGGGTCCAGAATCCTTAGTCCAGATTCATGATATTAGAGAGGCTGAGAAGTGCTGTAATGCTAAACTTACAGATTTTACCTCTTCAGTGCAAAGCATTATTCTGGAAAAGATGTATGCAATGAGCTGTTGTTAGTGTTATTGTTGTTGCCATTATACATATTGATATGAATATTATTATTAATATTATCAATATCAATATTATTTTGGCCTGGAAAACTATTTAAATGAGTTTAAATTCTGTAATTCTAGGTTTACTGTTTCTCTTTGCTGCCCTCTGGACAGTTAGATCCAAATTGTTAGAAGCATTTGTATGGATGGACTTTGGATACGCTACTCTAATGAAATATTTGGCATTAGTACCTATGAGTTGTGCTACACAGGTATATGGGAAGGACACAGAATAGGAAGAGGAGATAAGTAGGAAAAGGAACAGTGGGACCATGGATGCTGAAAACTTCATTAACTCATGCAGATCAGCTATAGAAGTTTCTCACTGACTAGTTCCAGTGATTTAGTGGGAAAAGTCCTGGGAAGCTTCTCTCGTGCTCATTGTCTTGGGAACCTGCCCAGAAATCTGCCTAGCTCCTCAATTGTTGTGGATTTGAGACTAATTTTCCTTCTTAAAATTCAGTACTCATGTACCATTGTGCTAAGTAAACTCATTAATTATTTCTCTAGATTCTACTACATTGTTCCACATTTCACTATCTTTCTCAATTTTTCAATCAATTCCTCTCTATTTGCAAGTAGGTCAAGGATGGCTTCTCCTCTAGTTGGTACATGGTTGGCTGTCTTCGGTTACTAGGAGATAATTCCTCTATAAACGGTGTTTTGTGATTCTGAGTACCTTGAGATTTTGTCCTGGAAATTTTCATTCCTGCAAGTCTCTAGTCATATACCATCTGTCATTTCTTCTTTATTTTTAATTCCTTGCAACTTTACCTAAAAATGGAATCATTCATTAATAAGGATTTGAGGAGTTCTCTTGTATGTAGGCCTGCAGTTTTCAAATGGCTTAAAGGAGTTATGCACTTTTTTTTTTTTGGATTTGCTTTGGGTTGGTTTTTTGGTTTCTTTTTCTTTTAGTATGGAGTAAATTATATCTACCCAATAATGCTGGGCTATTTAAAATCGTAATAAGAATTCCAGCTAACTTTATGTACACAGTTGTCTTTATATATTGGAATTCTAGTTGTGAGAATCATCTTTCATTGGCATGCTTTCAATGAAGCACATTATGTTATTGTAATACCATAATTTAATACTATTTCTGTGTCTTCCTGTTATCTTGTCTGTTCTGTCTTTGCAATTATCAAAGAATGTAGTTTATTCACTCATTTTTCCCCAGATTTTTTTTCACCGTGTACTCTGTATAAAATTCAATGTTTTATTAAGCAACAGTTTGGATTCTCAGTGTGTACCAGATGGAGTTAAAAGGAAGCTATTTTTCCTTCTTCTAACTGCTAACAGTAGTTTAACACTTTTCTGAAGAAATGTACCAATTCTGAACTTAGGTTAACTAGTCATATGTCAAAATATGGTAAGTCTCAGCTCAGACTACTGCAACATGCAAGACTTGCAGCTGTTATCATTAATAATACAGAGCATGGAGACAATTGTAATATCTGTTGAAATCCTCAGTATCTTAGAAGTTATGATCAGCAAATCTTTGACATGATTATTTCATCAGTCTGTAGTTTGTGAATACTAATAAGATGTACTTTTGACACAGGCATCATGTCTGAACTAAAAAACCATTACCGAAATTATAATATAAATAAAATGTGGAATGAAAGGCTAATAATGAGTGTGCCAGATGTTATACTCTGAATGCTTAGAATATTTATGGACTGTTCCAGTCGGGTGGTGGATGCTCTGGACACATGAAACATTTGAGAAATACAACATTGGAATATACTGAATAATACAGTATGACACAGATGTTTTCTAGGGGATGGTAGTTACTGCATTCCTGACTAAGCACTGGAAAGAAAATTGGAATTTCAGTCATGTGGAAAAGAGGACTTGGTGCAAATTCTACTGCTGGTTAAATAGCATTCATATTCTCACTGATGACTGGAAAATAGTACTAGTTTCATCTGATTCAGAAACAGAGAAAGACAGGAAGAGAACAATCAACAGAGACAGCCAAGCACTTTCAAGCACCTATTAACTGAATTATGGAATTAATCTGCTAATATTTTACATGCAAATCATATTCTTAAATATATGCAAAACCTATTTATTGCTTTAGTGTATACTTCTTTTTGCTTTTGTTTTGTCCCAAACAATGCCTGTGTTATTTGGGAAGTTGTCTGGTCACGGATTAACTCTAAGAAGGAGACAATATATCTGTGTGTTATAACAAATAGTAGGTTATAGGAAGTGAGAAGTGCAGCTGTAAGAGAACAAAATTTTTGTGCCTAGATGAAAAGCACTCATTTCATCAAGAAAAATAATGACCAAACCCTGAGATCCAACTATAGGTACTCCAGTGAGATCATGAAGAAATGAGAAGGACAAGTAACTTTGATATTTATCAGTAATTCATTGTTTTTCCTCAAATCGTGGAACTCATTAATCTAAACTGAACACTATTGGCTACTTTTAAGTGTTGCACTGCTTCCTATTGAACTTCATGAAGTTCCCATCAGCCCATTTCTTCACCCTGTTGGGATCCCTCTGGATGGTTGCATGACCATCAGTGACTCCTCCCAGTTTGGTGTCATTAGCAAAGTTGTTGAGGGTGAACTCTGCCCCACCATCCAGATCATTAAGGATGTTAAGCAGGACTGGACCAAGTACTGACCCCTGGGGCACACTGCTAGTCACTGGTCTCCAATTTGCCTCTGTGCCACTGCTCATGACCCTCTGGGTCTGTCCATTCATCCAGTTTTCAATTCACCTCATTATCTACTTATACAGCCCATACTTCATTGCCTTGTCTATAAGTATCTTAAAGGAGACAGATCTTGCTGAAATTGAAGTAGATAATATCTCCTGCTCTACCCTCATCTGCCAGGACAGTCATTTCGCGGTAGAAGCTCGTTAAGTCTGTCAAGTGTGTGTTCCCCTTGTGAAACCTTGCTGACTATTCCTGATGACTGTCTTCTTTACATGCCTGAAAATGGGGTTTAGATTTAGTTTATCTCCTTAAAGACCTTCAGAGGGACTGAGATGAGGCTGACCAGTCCATAGCTCCTGAGTCCTCCTTCTTGCCCTGTCTGAAAATAACATTTACTTTCCTTTCAGTGTCATCAGCAAGCTCTCTCAGCAATTGTGGGTGTATCCCCTCATGGACAATTAATTTATGTATGTCTGGTTTGCTCAATTATTCTCTGACATGATTCTTTTCCACCAACAGTACATCTTTTCTCTAGTTTATTCCCCTTGTTTCTGGTGTCTGGCTGCGTTTTATAGTAGATACTAGACTTTCCAGGCAAAGAAGGCATTCAGCATTTCTACATTTTCTGTGTCTTGCGAACTAGCTCTCTTTTCTCATTCAACAGTGGTTATCCTTCTGTGGTTTTATCCTCTCTGTTTTTGTATAAGCAGATTGAGAAGAAATGGAAACTTCAGGGTTTTTTCAGCCAAAAAATCTCATGCTGGAACACATAAGAATAAGGAAGCAGTCACCAGATAGATGTAGCTTTCCAAAGTGGCCTGCATTAGCTGGTGAAATACAAAAGACATCTTCTAGTCTATTAAAGAATTTTAGGGGGAAAAAACATGAAAAATTATTTTAATTAAGAAGAATGGCCAAATGATATCATTGTGTCTATTGTAAAAGTTAGATAGAATGAGTTTGGGGTCAAAGATTAAATTTTTTCTGGATCCTGTAGTGAATTTGGTGTCGGATGAGGGATGTCTGGAAGAAATAATATCCTCCACTATCAGGGAGTTCTAGAGTGCTCTCAGATTGTGAAAACTAGCTGAGATTTCCCTAGGAATTATGCTGCAGAGGGAAGTTCTAACAGGTAATTCTCTGATAAAGACAAACAAACACCTCTCTATCTAGAAAACAAGGCTGTCTGTCGTAAAATAACAGTTTGGAGTGAATGCTTAAACTCCAAGAGTTCCAATGGGGTGTATCACAGTCATTAAATGAACACTGAGGGAAACTAATCTCAGAGCTGGTCATTAGCTAAAAGTCCTGAGAAGTAGACTGCAGTTTCCCAAAGTCATTGAGAAAACTAAGTCTCATTCAACATAGAAAAAAATAATCCAAAGTCCTGAATGCCTTTGTGAATCTTGGCCTGAGGCAAAATTGGTTTAAACTATCTCTTTTATTCAGGCTGTGAAAGGTTTTGAAATGGACTTCTATTTCTCTGGAGACAGGTGCCAACCATCCATTTATAAGGTATCCTAATATGATGCTTTTTCAAGCCCGTTTCTCACAAATGTTTCACTATGCATGAAACTATAAAATGTTACTTCAGACCAAGAGAACTAAAGATTTTCTAGCAGGGGTGATGGGCTTGGGGGTTCAGACATGCACCTGAGAGGTGAAATACCTAGTTCAAAGACTTCAAAAAAACCCAAAACTTCAGTGTTTTCTGAATACAAGACAGAATATGTTTTACATAAAAGGATAAATTGAAAAGGCATTGTAAGATTTTTTTTTGGATGGTTTTCTTTAAAGAAAATGTCTTATAGACCCAGGTCATATCAGGAAGAAATAAGAACCAAATTTCTAGTGCATCTTTAGATACACTCAATAAATTTCATAGCTACTTGACTCTTAAAAATGGGAGTGGAAATGGAAGTTTAATATCTTCATTTAAGCCAATATAATAGTTTTTAAACTTACAAAATATTTGGAATAATTACAGCTGTATTCTTCCGCAAATAAGTAGTTGGCCAAAATGCAGTATTTTAGCTCTTTTTCATCCATTGAAGTGACATAGCTAGTGAAGTAACAGTACCGATTTTTCTAAGCCAAGGAAGATACTGCCTGTCTGTTAAGGTTTGCAATTAAGATTTTGTTTGATAAAAAGTTGATGACTTTGAAGTCCATTAGGATTTCTTTTGAATTGCCAAATCATTTGGTGCAGATCATTCCAGAGCCAGCAGATGATATGATACAGCTTTGTCATTATTAGTCTGAGCTATACTTGAAACAGTGACCTAGAGGTAAGAAGTATCCATATTGTGTTTCCAAACTCCTCAAGGAAACAGCTCCCGCAGGGTTCATACTTAGCAATAACAACAGTTACACTAGCAGAAAAACTATAGATGATTTTTGTCTCACTCTTAGGTAGATTTACTGCCACCAGCTTTCATATTCATGTCTTATAGGCCTTTGGGTAATAGGGTTTGGATTGGTGTGGCGGTGGTCCAGCCCCTTGCATTTAAAGTGAGTGACACCCAGTGGGTGAACTTCTCTGCCCAGGACTCCACCCTTGAGGAGAATCCTGAGGGAGATGCAGAGGTTTGATATCCACGCCCACGAGACGCCACTCACATCTCATCTCCACCCTGTTTCCAGACCTTTCTTCCCTCCTTGGTCCCGGATTGGTCCCACTGGTTCATGTTTTATAATAAGTTCATATACTATGCAATTAGTTTCTAGAAAGATCTTAAGAGCTCCGTTTTGGATTTGATGTCCCAAGTCTGTCCCTCCTCTCCTGTCCCCTGAGTGGTCAGTGTTAACCCTTGTCATTCCCTGGTTGGTTATCTCCGCTGTTCCTTCCCCCCCGTTCTTCTGCCCTTAAAAACCTTTGTTCCACCCTTGGAGGGGGCTGTTCTGTTGGCTCCCGCCTAAGCCGCGTTTCCTCCGTCCCTCGAGGGACGAGAAATAAAGCCTAGGTATATAGACACAGGCAGCCGGGCTCTCTCCTTCTTGCCTCTGCCGTCGCTCAGAAACAGCTACCGGCGTAACCTGCGAAAAGCCGTTTGCCACGCAGCTCCCTGCGGAACTTCCATCCGGCCCCTGTGGATCCAAGAACTGAAAGCCCCAGAGCCCACTGTCAGCTCTGAGGGCATCGGAACACATTGCCGCCCGCCAAGCTTGGGCAAAGGAATCGGTCGGTGCGGCAGGTTGGAAAGTCGTGTTCAGAAAAAATAGCAAGTTTCTGGGGATTTTTTTTAAACTTCATATTAAGGGGCTTTTGGTCACAATAACAGATTTTAAGGCATAACACTGAAGCTAAAAATTCTTTATGTCCACAATTATGAAGTGATTTGGAACAAAGTGGTATGCTAACAGTTGAAATGCTGCAAGGTTTGAGACTTGTATAAGGCAAACCTCAATATATTTTCCTTCCGTAACAATTTACTCTAGAGGTCATTCTTCTATGCCATTAACATGTCTTTTTAAATCTAAAGGTGGGCAAAGCAGATGTAAACAGTTGAAAACTGACTCTGTAGTCAGATGGTTACCTTGTAATTCAAGTTACAGGATTTATAAATGGATTTTGTTTTATGAAGAGATGATGTGAAGGGTACCCGTATTGCCTGCTATGAGAGCATTCATTTTGACTACATATGGATGACTATTAAGAGAAACAAAGAATGACATCCATGTAGCCTGACCTGCTTGAATTTTGAGGAATGGGCACAACTACATCAATGTGACTATCCAGCCTACACTTACATTAATACTTTGTGTACCATAAAAGCTTATGATAATTGAGAGAATACTCTATTTCTCAACACCATATAGGGGCACCCACACTATGGACAGGTGCCCTGGTGTTATATGTTAATTCAAACTCCATACAGGTTTATTAGTGAAGAGTTAATCCAAACTGCACATGAAACAGAAGTTCTTCAACAAAGGGCTAGGTTACCATGTGACAGAGCAGAATACAAGTGTAAACTAACTCAGAATTGTTGTATACATTGGGGCACTGAGAACTGAGAACTTGGATATTGCTGTGCTGAGCAATATGCAGCAGTGTACACTAGGCCTGGTTCTTTTGCTAGCTTTAATACTTGTATAACAAATGTACTGTGATTTTTGATATTAATTTTATTTTGTCTCTTTCTTTCCTGTAGTTCTTTACATATCCTGGTGGATATGTATTAATAACCCCTACTGATATATATTTTAATAAATAATATTAATATCTTGTCTGGCATTTGTGGGTGTTTTCCTATGTATGTCTGACTAAATAGGTGTCCTGAGGGCATCCTTAAAATAAACTATAGAAAAAAAAACAGGTTTTTAAGACTGGAGACAAAAAAAGTCCAAATATTTCAGCTATCTTAGAGGTGATCATTAAAGGAATTTAACAGCAATTTTAAATTGGTATCTAGATGTTTTCATTCACATTACACAAATTTCATGGGCACTTAATAGTAGAAAGTTGTACTCTAAGGTCTCCTGCAGTTTCTATTAGTCTAGGGTATTTTTATTAATAGTGTGAGAAGATATTGAAATGGGCAATTTAGCATTTTAGGTAAAAATTAGAACACAAAAATTAAGGATGCAATTGCCTAAATATAATTTTGGTACTATTTGATAGGGTGTTTGAGATATTTACCTGGGGTAAGCGGGTATGAGACAATTTTTGTAGGAATTCATGCCTACCTTTCTGCTTTTAGAGAGACTGCTAGAGAACAGGTGACAATCCTAGATCATCTGTAAAATGGTCCTAAATTTAAGTGACTTAATAGACCACAAATAAACATTGATAATTATCTGCATGTGATTTCGCCCAGTAAGGTTTAATCTTTCTTTTGAATCTAATAGAAATATTCAGAAATTGAATCCTCTTTCTAGTTTAATTAAATAGTTTGTTTATGTTTGAGTGACATTTTGTTGCTACAAAGCAAATACTCTGAATTGGGGATTTTTCCTTATTTTTGTCATTAACCAGTTTGACTATTTCTAATTATGTTTTCCTTGCTGTTTGTGTATGTCATTTTGCAAACAAAAACAAAGAAACCCCACATGGTTTTGCATTCAGCTCACAGAGGTATAATCTGTTCCCTTTGCTGGAGGAAATCCTCAGTGATGTGTTGCCAATATTTTAACAAGAGACTCTAATAAATCATTTTCCCCTTAAGCCTGTGTTAAATCCATGCATCAGGAGTACATGTACTCCAGAGAGGAATGGCAATAGACTCATTTGTTTCCAATTTAATGTGAAAATGCATTCTCATAAACATAACCAAGAAAGATAGGATCTTATTTGGCTAACAGACTGGTATGAATCTCCTGGAAATATCTAGACTATATTCCTTAGTAAAAACATACTGATGGAAAACCTGTGTGCAGACAGATTTACTAGGAGAGCACTGTGCTTTGAAACAGTGTGTGAGCAATACTGTTAGTCATTATCTATTGAGGTGTAGTACATGATAAGGTGTTTGTTTTCCTCAAATGGTATCTTTCATTTGATAAACTCCTAAGAGTTCCCAAATAAAAAATGTTGTAGATATGGTACACACACACGCACACACAAAAAGCCACACTACAAAAGTTTGTATATTCTGAAACAAGTTTCCTCCTCCTCATAATTGCATTATGGCACCCTTATAATACCATTTGTATGTGTGTGTTTGTATTTCCCAGGGCAATTACAAGGGCTTAGGAAAGCGCTATTGTATGAGGATTATCCTTAAGAGTTTTCACAGAATGGGACTAACAGTGCCATATTCCTGGGGATCTTCCCACAAGTAAGTGTTACGGGAAGAATGCAAACACTCTGCATAGGTCTTCTTCTGACAGTGGCTGAGAAACTCTTATGAGAGCCATAACTTTTAGGCTAATGTAAATTTGAGGAAAGAAATCTGTTGTTCTATGCTGTTAGAACTGTTTTGCATTACATGGATAAATGAATTATTTATCAGATGAAAAAAAAAGGGATGCAACAGAAGCAACTGTGACACATCCTGTTCTCCTGTGATCTAGCAGAAGTGTTGTGTGATCTAAAATGGTGGCAGAGGCTTAATTTTTCTCTAAGGCCGTGAAGCATACATCTCCTCAACAGTGGTTTTAAACTAGTATTTTCATTAAATATTATATTATTTTGCTTAATTTTGAATAGAAAAGGTATTTAATAAAACTATCCATACTCTAACCATGAATAGTCCCCAACAATTTAAGTTAAAATATCCTTACTCTTTCTCATCAATAGGTACATAAAAATGTCATGGAAAGAGAATCACTTGTAAGTTTAGCCTGGAGAAAAGGAGGCTCAGGAGAGACCTTATCACTCTCTACCCCCACCTAAAAGGAGGTTGTAGTGAGTTGGAGGTCAGCCTCTTCTCCCCGACAACAAGTGATAGGACCTGACAAAATATCCTCAAATTGTGCTAGGCAAGATTTAGATTGGATATTAGGAAAAGTTTTATCACTGAAAGGTTGGTCAGGTGGTCTATTGGAATAGACTCCCCAGGAAGTGGTGAAATCACTATCCTTGGAAGTGTACAAAAAACACATGGATGTGACACCTGGGGATATGTTTTAGAGGTGGAATTAGCAGTGCCAGGTTAATGGTTGGACTCAATTTGTGACCATAGTGCAGATAGGAGACAATCAAATATTAAAAAGGAGAGGCAACTACAGATAGGAAGTTCATTTTCCTGAATGCACAAGAACAGTGATTGGAAAACCAAAAAAGAGATATGAAGAATTAGGAGCAGACATGAATTCCCCTTGGGAACGATGCAAACAGCATGAATCTCTTTATCTCTGTTTGTGCTTAATTTACTACTGTTCACATCTCTTGTGTTTGTTTCTTCTGCTGAATAACGTTAACGTGGTGTCCTGGTTTGGACCAGGACAGAGTCAATTTTTGCAGTAGCCAAGAGTGGACATGGCTAGGACCCAGAGGTTATTCTACACCACCTCCCCTCATTTGCTGGGGACAGGGAAGGGGCTTCTTGCTGGGTCTGGCTAGTGTGGGGAGGGAGCAGTCATGAATTTTCATGGGTTTTCCAGGAGGGGTGAGCAAACACATGTGAATAGTCTGACTTTTTTCTCATATGCTCTGTCATTAGTACTTTGCTGTTACTGTTCGCTGTCTTACCTATTTGCTGTTTCAAATAAACTGTTCTTCTCTCAACCCATGATCTTTACCTTTGTGCCTCCAGTTCCCCTCTCCTTTCGGTCTCACAGGGAGAGGGAAGAAGTGAGGGAGTAGCATGTGGTTTAGAGTCGTTTACTGGGAACAATAAATTGGAAAATACAATTCCTAAACAACAACAGCTTTATTTGGCACCCAGTGTGAGGCACAAAGTGTTGAGATGACAACAGATCTGCCCAGAGCAGGTTGGAAAGGAATTTGATCAAAGCATTTGCGGTATTAGGAAATGAGGTCACAATGTTGCTTGGTCTGTTCATGTGTGTGTGGTACCTAACTCTGCATATATTCCTGTATGTGTAACATGTGCTCCTCATGATGATATTTTTCAGAGCAGGGAGACGGATCAGAATTGCTTTGTTGCTTTGTGATACCAGCTTATGACACGATAACATCAAGGGCAATGAGGGTCATTGGGGATGTGTATTCAGTGTTGTTCTCCCACCCTTACCTCAGGTTCTACCTTTGAGAGTCCATTAACAATCATACCCTGTCTGTGTGGGGAACAGGGAAGGATGATTTTCCTCAACTTTTCACTCCCTTTCCTCCTTCAAGCCTGTTAAGGCAGCTTTTGAGGATTTTGAATTTCCCTTGGATGTTAAGGAAAGCATGTGCTTGTTGCTGGGTCTGCCAGGTCTCCTCAGTGCAGTGCACACCGCGTTTAGAGTTACAAAAGAGACATTTTAGGATGGCCTTTCAGAGCTATGTGCAAGGGTGGATAGCCATGAGTGGCATGGAAGATGGGAGAAAATGGGCCAGCTTTTGAAGGACTATTCTGCTCCAATGGTTTGAAAGCTCACCCCTGAACAACTCAGGACCCTGATAATGTGGCAGAATATTTGAAAGAAAAATGCTCTTGCCATTTCAGAGAGGCATGCAGTTATGCAATGAGCCGGGCCTTGGCTACTATTTACCAGACATTGCTCATCACTAGACAGCACCTTCAGGAGGAATTGGAGGAAAGCAGACCAATAGGCAGTGTGGCCACTGAAACTGCAGCTGAACCAGAGGAACAATCCGTTCTATTTGCAAATGCCCTTAGACAAAAGAAATTAAAGACCAAATCAGTTCACTTAGTGAGGGAAGAGGAAGTAAGACCCTCACACCATTTTTATTTATTTACTGTTTCCAGTAAATTGTTCTTCTCTCAACCCATGATGTTTACCTATTGAGCCTCTCATTCTCAACTCCATTCCACTGCAGTAGGAGTGGGAGGGTGAGGAAGGAGTGAGAGAGCAGCGTCTAATTTGGAGTGGTGCAGTGGGAACACTAAATTGGGGAACACCATTCCTAAACCATGACACATAGTAACCTGATAGAATAGATCCACGCATTCTCGATATCCTTACAAGGCAATATATTAGATATATTTTGGCCCCCTGAACTAAGTGAATATTTTGACATGGAAGTCAATGAATTCAGTATTTCATTGGTCTTCTGTCTTCTATGAGATGCATAACATTAGCCATTCCAACTATATATTACAAAACCACCCTATTATTTAAGATCTGTCCTTTAACATTCATTCCTTCCTGCCAACAGACTACTGTGTGCGGTGGTGCATACTCATTTTCACTTAATGATCGGGAAATTGATTAGAATGCAAAGAAGGATAACAAAGTTGATTAAAAGCTTCCCAACACTCACTTGCAGAAAAAAGCTTTAAAACTAAATAAGTCTAGCTTGGTTAAGGTGTAAAGGAAGGGTGATCTGATAATGTGAAGAAATATCTGATGCTGTCAGCATTTCAAGTGAAAATATAACAGACTGTTACAGAAAGAATTGGAAGGAACGGTATGAAAATATCCACATGAAAACAGTGTTTTGAACTCGACAGAATAAAATTCAGGCAGTGGATCAGATCAAAAACAGACTGAAAATGATAGAAAACCTCAGATATTATGCCTCATTTCATCTTTTCATAATACTTTTCAAAGAAATAACAAGATGGCATTGTTTAGAGTGTGGAGCTCAGAAAGGTGAATTCTAATTTGAGCTTGGTTACTGAATCATAAGTGAAGGGATTATTTCCTTCTAGGCAAGAATTCCTAAGTAAAATGTGGTGATAATAAATGCCAACTTACTTTTAGGATTGCAGGGAAGAGAAAGTGGATTTAAAATATGAAGTAAATTTATAAAAATGAAAATGGCATGTGTGTCAGGATTTTCTGACTGTTGCCTAAAGCAGTAATTTGATTTCTTAAAGGCATCACAGAATATAGATATTGCAGCAGAACACTGAAGGTAAAAGGAAATTTCATTTTTGAGTTTTACTCTGGAGCAGATTAGAGTTTCAATGTCACTTGAAAAAAATAGAATACATATAAGGTATTTTTAAACACTGAGTTGTCTCAAAAGCAATATAGCTATATATGCACATATAGATGTACATAAGGTAAGAAATGCAAAATCAAGATATTAGTCAAATTATTCATAAAGCCTTCAAAGCTCTATGAATATGACAGGCCTTTAAAATTGATATAAACATTACCTAATAATTACAGGTAATAAAGTAGGGCTGCCATTCTTCCGTTCACAAGAAATAAAATTATTTTTAAAAACTGTATTGCTCAGATTATGTCTCAGATTATTTGCTATTGTGACTGCTTTAAAGAGTTTTAAAGGATTAATTCATATTAACAAACTTAGCTTCTGTAAGTCTCTAAATAATTGTCTGCTTTAATTCAGATAACCATTTCAGAAGACAGGATACAAGTTAATTTCTCTAGTGGTCACCAGGAATCAGCTTCACTAGGTCTGGATGTTTTCATCCTTGTGATACTGTTCTGTATGATCTAGCATCAGTGAAACAGAAATAGCATTAATTAAACAAAAAAAGCATAAATTAAACAGAAAAAAAACCAGATATAAGAGAGGGATCATGGCTAGCAGTGGGTAAATCTGACCCTTAAGCAAACCATCAAGTATAGTAGTGTGTGCTTGTAGACCAGAAAGCCAATGGTATCCTGAGCTGTATCAAAAGCAGCATGGCCAGCAGGTCCTCTACTCTGCTCTAGTGAGACCACACGGGGAGAAATGTGCCCAGCTCTGGTGCCCTCAGGAAGGACATTGATCTGTTGGAGCAAGTCCAGAGGAGGGCCATGAAGGTGATTAGAATGATGGAACAGCCCAACTATATGAAAGGATGAGAGAATTGGGATTGTTCATCTTGGGGAAGGGTCTGGGGTAACCTAATTGTAGCCTTCAACTACCTGAAGGGAGCCTACAAGAAAGATGGAGAGACAGCTGTGTAGTGACGGGACAAGGAGGAATGGCTTTAAATGGAAAGAGAGTAGGTTTAAATTAGATAAAAGGAAGAAATTCTTTACCTTGAGTGGGGTGAGGCACTGAAACACGTTGCTCAGAGAAGTTGTGGATGCTCCACCTCAGGAAGTGTTCAAGGCCAGGTTTGATGAGACTTTGAGCAACCTGGTCTAGTGGAAGGTATCCTTTCTCACAGCATAGAGGTTGGAACTAGATGTTCTTCAAGGCTCCTTACAGATCAGAGCATTCTATGATTCTATTGGCAAATGTAGTGCAAGGGAACTTGTAGAATCAGCAGCTATTTGCTCCTTCACTTTTGAATGAACTGCAAATTAACAGTTTCAACAGATGTATTTCTAGAAAAAAAACAAAAAACTGTGTTCTTTTAAACAAGACCTTATTTATGAAATTATAGATGCAAACAATCATATATTTGAGATGGAATATGATGAAAAATCTATTGACTGTCCTGATGCTAAAACCAGAAAAAAGAAGATATTTAAAATCAGAATCATTATAAGGTTTATAGTAGCTGAATTATAAATCCTTCATGACAGGGAAATGGGTTTTTAAAAGAAAATTGCGTAGGATTTCTTCCAGAAGTATTTTTGTGAACATCTTCTGAATACATTTCTGTAAATCCTATCAGAAAATTTATAAGATCCCAATAGAATGAAAAAAAAAAGTAAAATGAACTGAAAAGTTAAGCATCTTTTTTCATTTTAAGAGCAAATAATGATCAGATAAAATTAGTTATCAGTTGAGATTACCGAAAGATGAAACAATGATATAGAAGGTTAACTAGGACAACCTGATCATTTTCTTTCTCCTGCTGTGTATTACAGATTACATTTTCTGCATTTTGTCCTGCTGTGTATTACAGATTACATTTTTTGCATTTCATGCAGTCATCCCAAAGTCAAGATTGCATCAAAGGCAATAATCATGTCTGACTAAAAATGTGTCCTATTTAACTTTAATGAAATAATGTTTTTCATTAATTACCCTCACTGTTTGATATTTGCACCTTATGCCCTTAATGAATTTGCCTGGCTTCAGCTTCCATTGATTTTTAGTTAATGGTTCTTTCTTTTCTGTGCTAAAGAGATTTTTATTAATGACTGTTGTACTTCTAAGGAATGCATAAACAATAATCAAGTAATTTCTTAGTCTTCTTTTCATATGTTGAATTGGCTTAATTTTTAGCTATACTTCTCTGGAAAAAAAAAGGTCTTGGTTGTAAAGAGCAAGGTAAACTTCTTTTCTTGCCCAGATTTGCTTCACCCAATATGCAGAGTTATACAGTGACCCAAGTTTGGAGAACAGTGCTTGACAGCACTTTCAGCGTAGCCTTCTGTATGAAGGGTAAGCAGGACGTCACTTTTTATATTTTAGCAACTCTAAAGAGGTGGTTATTAGAAGACTGAGCAATATTTCAGTACTAACAATAATGCCATATGAAAGAAAATGTAAAATCCCTTTCCATATACCCAAGTTTCTATTTGGAGAAAAAAAGTATACTGTTATGGTCTTGACACCTACAGAGCAGTATATGGCATCAAATAAAGGAAGAGACTGTGTTATGTAATAAAAGATTCCCTATAATTAAATAAACGTATATTCCTCCAGATCTGAGCTATAAAACTCTTTTTTTCTAAGGAATAAATGGGGTAAAATGAAATCCATCATCTCAAGACTTTCCTTTATGTATTTTCATGGAAAATTTCAGGAGAGTGTGAAATTATAATTAAATTTCTTCTTTACATATATCCTCTACAATAGACAACTTCACAGAGACTTCACAAATCTGACACTACCTCTCATCTTCATTTCCCTTAATGAAGGTGGGGCAGTCACCGTATCTGAAAGCTGAAAGAAAAATTATATGATGTGCTAGTTCTTTCACCTATGAATCCCCATTACTCTAGAAGAGCTTTCATTGTGCATATCACAAAGTAGCTGCAGAATTTTGTTCTGGAAAAATTATACTTTCAGTCTCAGTAATGATTTAATAAGGCTTTGCAGCCAGCGTACCCACATCCTGCATACCCTGAAAGTGTGTGCCAATCTTTAAGATAGTGTTGGAAGGAAGGTTATCTGTTTGCTACATGACAAATGAACTCAAAAGAGAAATGTATCCAACTTCAAGTTTTCCAGTACCTTACCTCTTGTTAGTATAATCTTGAACCTTCTGCTGTGTTAACAGTGGGGAAATGTATGGAGAAACTACAAATATTTTATTCTCCTGTTGAAGAAGCAAACCTGTTTTGGCAATCAACAGCCCAAGATAGTGTTTGGGAAGCAGCTCTGTGGCTGCCATTGGACCTCTTTTAGGTAGAGCATAAAGTCAAGGACACTGCTGGGACCCTTTTCTTTCCCACTCATGACTACAATTTTCCTGGCTCATCTGTCTGCCATACTCAGTGTTTTCCTATTTTGGCTATTCAAAAGCAGGCCTAGTTGCCCTCTTTTCCAAGTACATCTGAGAAGCAGATTTATTTATTTAGAAATTATAAGGATTGGGAAATAATTTTCAGTTACAGATCAAGCATATGTGTTAAAATGGCATAACTTTTACAAAAGAAGGTAGGAGGAATCCTTAACTATAGAAAAAAAAGAGTGTCATCATTCTTTTGTATTAGCAAGAGAGAAATGTCGTTGTGTATACCATTGCGCTAATTCGTACATGCCATTTATCTGTGTACTTTTGTCCACTTTGGTAAACCTAGCATGCATGGATGATTTCCTTCCTGAACCCTTGGGATTAGAAGGTGTTGTTTATTCATTAACTAGGAATAAATGATTCAAACTCAGCAATTGAGATAATGGTCCAAATTGGGGAATGTTAACCTCTATTAACCTCCATTTTACACTTCCTATACCTTGTTCAAATTGCTTTGATCTTTTGGTAATATTTCATGACAGTCTTTTTGACAATAGGATTTTTCAAATTAGGAAAAGGATAATAGTTTGTTTATTTGTTCTAGTATCCTGTATAATGAAGGAAGTATAGATTGTATTTTACAAGCCAGAAATTAGAAGATACTTTTGCTATTTCTGTAAGTAATTAACATAAAATTGCGCTTTTGACAAGTTATTATGAATTAACCATAAAAAACCCAAAATTGAAACTGTTTTTAATAATTGTCCCTATGACTTATGATGAGGTATCACAAAATCTATGAGGCAAAAGTAAAACAGAAGCATTTCTTATTCTATATTTCAGACTTAAAAAAATCATAACTTATGATTTTATGTAGTTTTAGCCAGATGGCTTTCCATCAATATGACTTAATAGTGAAATGTTGCATACAACTTAACACTCATGCCAGAAAATTATTTGCATTTTTAGCAGAATGTTTTCATGGAATCATTCAATATCCTGAATTGGAAGGGATCGAAAGATCATCAAGTCTAGCTCCTGGCTCTGCAGAGGACAGCCCCAAAAATCACACCATGAGTCCAAACACTTCTTGAACTCTGGTAGGTTGGTTCTGTGACCACTTCCCTGGGGAGGGTGGTGAGTTGACCTTGGCTGAACACCAGATGCCACCACCAAGCCACTTGACCACTCCCCTTCCCAGATGGACCGGAGAGACAAAATAAGATGGAAAACAACTCATAAGTTGAGATAAGGCAGTTTACTAAAGGAAAAGCAAAAATTTGCGTGCATGCCTGAGTTTTGACACCAAAAAGGCTGTAGGAGATTGACCCTGGCTGGACGCCAGGCACCCACTAAATCCTCATTATCATTCCCCTCCACAGCTGGACAGGGGAGAGAAAATATAATGAAGGGTTCATGAGTTGAGATAAGGACTGGAAGAGATCACTCACCAAATACCATCATGAGCAAAACACACTTGAACTAGAGAAATTCAATTTATTACCAACAAAATCAGAGCAGACTAATGAGAAGTAAAATAAGACTTTAAAAACCTTCCCCCCACCTCTCCCTCCTTCCCAGCTCTACCTCTTCCCCCGCTAGTGGTGCAGGGAATGGGAGTTGCTGTCAGTTCATCACAGGTCGCTCCTGCCATTGCTCAGGGTGAGGAGTCCATCTCCACCTCTAATGTGGGGTCTGTCCCATGGAAGGCAGTTCTCCATGAGCTTCTCTAACATAAATCCATCCCACCAGCAACAGTTCTCCACAAACTGCTGCAATATGGGTCACTTCAACAGGGTGCAATCCCTCAAGGACAGGCTGCTCCAGGGTAGGTCCCCTTCAGGGCTGCAAGTCCTACCAAGAATCCTACTTTAGAGTGGGTTCCTCTCTTCACAGGTCTGCAGGTCTCTTCCAGGAGTCTGCTCCAGCACAGGCCTCCCAAGGGTTCACAGCCTCCTCTCAGGCATCCACCAGCTCCCTCGTGGGTCTCCTCCACAGGCTGTGGGTAAATCTCTTCATCCCCATGGTTCTCCATGGGCTGCAGGGGCACAGCTGCCTCACCATGGTCTTTACCACAGGCTGCAGGTGAATCTCAGCTCTTGTGCCTGGAGCACCTCCTACCCTTCCTTCTTCACTGACCTTGGTGTCTGCAGGGCTGTTCCTCTCACATGTTCCTCTCACCCTTCTTTTCTCTGGCTGCAATTATATCTGTGCAGTAACTTTTTTTCTTCTTCTTCATAAATATGTTATCACAGAGGAATTACCACCATTTCTGGTCGGCTCACCCTTGGCCAGTGACACATCTGTCTTGGAGCTATCTGGCATTGGCTTCGCTGGACATGGAGGAAGCTTCTAGCAGCTTCTCAGAGAAGCTACCCCTCTAACAAAACCTAGTCATGCAAGCCTAATACAGCGAGCCTGTTCCAGTGACCAACCACTCTATGTGTAAAGAACCTTTTCCTAAATAGAAACCTAAATATCCCCTGACACAACTTCAGGGCATTCCCTCAGCTCTTGTCACTGGTCACCACAGAGAACAGATCAGTGTCTGCCCCTCTTTTTCCCCTCACAAGGAATTTGTAGACTGCAGTGAGGTCTCCCCTCAATCTCCTCTTCTGCAGGCTGAGCAGACCAAGTGACCTCAGCTGCTCCTCATACAGCTACCCATCACAGCCCTTCACCATCTTCATCGAGCTCCTTTGAATACTTTCTAATAGCTTAATAGTACCCAAAAGTGCACACAGCATTCAAGGTGAGGTCGCCCCAGTGAAGAGCAGAGCAGAAAAATCTTGCCCGACTTGCCTCCCTTGCCTGGCTGGCAATGCTGTGCCTGATGAACCCCAGGACACAGCTGACCCCCCTGACTGCCAGGGCACTGCTGGCTTGTGTTCAACTTTCCATCAACCAGGACCCCCAGGTTCCTTTCTGCAGCACTGCTTTCCAAGATCTCATTCCCTAGTCTGTCTGTACATCCAGGGTTGCCTCATCTCAGGTGCAGAATCTGGCACTTTTTTTTGTTAAACTTCATATGGTTGGTGATTGCCCAGCCCTCTAATCCAGCTCTCTCTCCCCTGCTTGCCCATAGCATGATGTGTTATCCAGCTGAATGCTGGGCATTTAATCCAGAAGGATACTTTGAGAGACAGTATTGAAAGCTTTACTGAAATCCTAAAAGATTACATCTGCTGTTTCCCTTGGTCAGTTAGGTGAGTTTCCTTGTCATAAAAATAAATTATGTTTGACAAGCAGGACTTCCTTCATGAAGTCATGCTGACTGTGACCAATGACTGCACTGTTCTTCAGGTGTTTTTCAATACCTCTCTGAATAATCTTCTCCATAATTTTACCAATCACTGAATTGAGACTGACAGGCTTGTAGTTTCCAGGGTCATCCTTCTTGCCCTTCTTGGAAATTTGGACATTAGACTGCTTCCAGTCCACTGGGACCTTCCCAGGCTCCTACAACTGTTCAAAAATCATAGATGCCTTGCAATGACACCATCCAGCTCTTTTAGTATTCTTGAATCCTATCAGGCCTCATAGACTTATAGGGATCTAGCTGTAGCAGTAGAACCTGCACAAGTTCCAGGTCAAATGGGAGTTGATCATGCTTGTAGTCATGGTCCTCCAGCTCAGAGCACTGGCACCCCCTTTAACCCTGTTAGTGTTGAAGACAGAGGCATGAAACATCTCTGCCTAGTCTTTGTTTGTGAGATGACCATCCCCATTCTGTAATGGGATGATTTAATTTCTGTACTGCCGTTTGCTATTAATATATTTCAAAACACTCTTTTTTTTTTTTCTTCCCACAGTATTGTCCAGCTTCAACTCCAGCTGAGCTTTGACCACGTGAATTTTCTCCCTCCAAAGGCATGTCTGCAGTCTTTCCATGTCACATGACCTTGCTTCGGCTGGACATACACCTTCTTTTCTTGCCTTATTTCCAAAAAGAGATCTTTGCTCAGCAAAGCTGACTTTCTTCCTTGCTTGACTTTCAACATTTTGGAATTGCCTGCTCCTCTGCCCTGAGAAAGCGGTGCTTTAAAAGTGACCAGCTCTGCTGGACCCCAACACCTTCAAAAGTGGATCTTAGTCACTAGTTCCCTGAGCAGCCTAAAGTCTGCTCTCCTCATGCCCAGGGTTGACTTGTTGCTATCGATTTTCCTCCTGTTAACAGAGATTTTACACTTAACTGCTTTGTGGTCACTGTGGCCAAGAAAGCCACCAATGACCACTTCACTCATGCAACCTTCTCTGTTAAAAAATAAAGCAAGGAGGTCATCTTTCCTTGTCGGCTGCCTTAGTACCTGCACCATGAAGTTACCATCCATGTGTTTCACTCATCTTCCAGATCTGTTTGTGCCAGCTGTGTGGTGCTCCCAGTTAACATCCAGCAGGTTAAGCCCCCCATAAGGACAAAGGCATTTTGATTAGGAGATGTCGCTTAGTTCCTCAAAGAATAAATCATCGGTGTCATTGTCCTGGCTAGGTAGTCTTTAGCAGTGACATTTCATCATTTGTTAGTACCTTAATCCTTACTCAGAGGGTCTCAACTGTGCCATAGCCAGCTCCATATAATCCAACTCCTCCATTACATACGCCACCCTCCTGCCTCACCTGCCCTGCCTATCCCTCCTGAAGAGCCTCCAGCCACCCAGTGTGGCACTCCAATTATAGAACTCAAGCCACCAGGTTTTGCTTATGCCAGTGATGTCAAATCTCTGGGACTGGGCCAAAGGTTCAAGCTCCTCTTCTTTTATCCTGTTTCATAGTTTCAAAATAAAGGAGTTTCAATGTTCATCTGTTTTGTGGGTTAACACCATTAGGCTTCTAAGACCCAGACAGCCACTTACTCCTTCCCCCCAGTAAGATGTGGGATAGAATTGGAAAAGCAGAAGTGAGAAAACTTATTGGTTGAGATACAGATGGTTTATTAAGTATAAGAAAACCAAAGCAAAACAGAGAAGCAACAACAACAACAACAAAAAACAAACAGTAAAACAAAGCAAATTAAAACAAGTGATGCAAGAGCAATTGTTCCCCAGTCAAACTGATGCCCACCTGGTCCTCGAGGAATGATAATTCCTGGCTAACTTTGCCCTCCAGTTTTATTGAAAAGCACGACACAATATCGACCTTTTGATCAATTTTGATCAGCTATCTCAGTTCTGTTCCCTCCTAGATTTTTCCTCTTCCAACATACTCACTGGGGCCAGAGTGAGAAGCAGAAAAAATTGATGATGTGTAAGCACTGCTCAGAAATAGCTAAGTCGTTGGTGTGTTATCAACACTGTTCTGATCAAAATTGTAAAATGTATCATCAAACAGGCTGCTGTGAAGAAATTAATTCCTTCTCTGCCAAAGCCGGTGTGACTTCATATGGGAATCACATGTGCCTCAGTGAGATATTAGACTTAATTCTTAGGAGATCAGGACCTAAAAACAAATCCACAGTTCACATCAAATTTAAGTCTAGACACTCCACTGTTATCACTCCAGTTTCTCTTTCCTGGATGCCAATCATAGCAGCTGCCCTGTTGGATAAAACTGCATGTGTCACTAAATCTTGTTTCAGTTTTCAATAGAGGGGAGGAGAATGTTCTCTGTGGAAGACCAAACTTATTCCTTCAGTCTTTAAGATCTATCAAAATTTTCACTGGAAGGCATTTTACTTTCCTTTCAAAGTTCAACATCTGTCTAAACGTGTGCTCTTGAAAACAAGTGAAGTCTCTATTACTCTTCCTTCCTAGGGCAATTAATGAGTATAGAGGGAATACGCAAAGAGGGAAAATAAATTAAAGAAATATTTGTGTAATCCTGACAGTACATTGTAAGTCAACAAAATCATGCTGTTGGGATTGAGTTGAAGAGAGTCCCAAACTACTTTTTTGATGCACTTGGCATTTGTTTTTAAAAAATATCTTGTCTCTCCAGTAAATATTATTTGCACATTCCCTAACCTATCTCTTTCTTTGCCAACTTGAGCTGTAACACATTTTTTTACATGTTTTTTCTAATGTGAAAAAAATAGTGTGTTCATGTATCCAGACTGTATTCAAATGTTTGTATTTGGTGTGAACCCCCTATTCATTAGAGAAAGAAAAATAAAATCAAATTAACAAACAAAACACCTAATGTTGACTATTGTCATGTATGCTGTATGACATACCTTTTCAGTAACTTCTACATAGTTGCACATAAATTTATTTTTATTTCCTATAATTTAAATGTTTGATTTCATGTCTCTTTCCAGTGAGCATTTTATCCATATTTCACTTAGGCCAGTAGTTGTCACCTTACAGCTTTTTTCCTAAAGTTTTCTTCATGCCATTCCCTCAGGTCCTGTCACTGGTCGCAACAGAGAAGAGATCAGTGTCTGCCCCTCCTCTTCCCCTCACAAGGAAGTTGCAGGCTGCAAAGAGATCTCCCCTCAGTCTCCTCTTCTGCAGGCAGAACAGACCAAGTGACCTCAGCCACTCCTCATATGAGTTCCCCTCTAGGCTCTTCACCATCTGAGTAGCCCTGATCCTGATCAAATCTGTCTCAACAGTTCTGAGAAGAACTAATGGGTTGAATTGTAGGTCTGATAGAAAATATTCTTAATAAACCTGTGTGGTAGGTTGATCCCAGCTAACATTCAAGCACCCACACAGGCACTGGCTAATGTCTCTCTGTTTAAGTTGGGCAGAGGAAAACAATAGGAAGGGGCAAGATTGAAAAAATTTACAGATTTAAATAAAGACAGGGATATGACTTGTCAAGGACTATTTTGGGCAAAATAGACTCGACTGTGAAAATTTAACTTCATTTATCAGTAATTAGTAGGAATATTTAATTTCTGACTTAGATATTGGCAAACTGACACCCTGCCCCGACCAACATCAGCAACATAGGCAGGCTGCTGTCCAAGTGTAATGTGTGAGGCTCTCAAAACACACTACCACTGGTGAGCCAAGGGTCAGCATGACTCTTACCTGCATTCAGAAGTGATTTGCATGATTGACTGTTGCTGTCAGATGACCTGGATACCAAGTGTTCCTGACAGTACACCGAAGCCACTGTATCAGTTATGATCCTATGTTTGTTATCAGCAATTGGGTAAATTTCCATATGGGTGCATTGCTGCTCATCTTTCCTACTGTCTCAATAAGGCTTTGTTAATAAATTGTTGTCAGGCTACATTACTGTTCAGACCAGAGAAACAGAGATGACAATCAATAAAATACCTCTCTTCACCCTTTCTCAGGCTCAATTTATTTAATTCCGAATTATTCTTCTTCTTGCATCCCACCCAGCCCCCACTTTTTTTTTTTTTTTTTACTTCAGTATTTCATTTTAGACACTTCTTGTTCTGCCTTGTTACCACCATAGGTTACAATCAGTCCCTTCAGTGAGACAACAAATCATGCAGGAAGTCACAGTCAGCACATAGTGGTTTCTCTCTGCTGCTGCTTGTTTCTCACACTTTTCATGCTCCAGGAGCATGGTCCCTTCAGATGGGTAGTTACTCTGCCATGGGGTGCCTCCTCTGACCTTTTTATTCCCTCATTTTCTCTGCTGTTCTCTCAGTTGTTCTTCACTTTTTCCAATTTTTTTCCCCCTTTCTTAAATATGTTTTCACAAAAATATAACTGTCTTTGCTGATGTGCTCAGCTGTGTTCTGTGGTGGATCCAGTGCGACTAGTTGGGTCTGGCATAGGGCAGACCTTTTTCTCTTCTCACTGAGGTCAAGCCTGTAGACCACTCCTGCCAAAACTTGCCATTTACACTCAGTGCAACCTTCCAATTTACAGGAGTAGATTACGATAAGGCTAATTAAAAACAGGATGAAAAATAAAACTGGAGAACTACAAAGCTTCACCTCAACAGGAGGCCAAAATCAGCAGAATTAATTATGAAGGAAGCAATAATTAAATAAATTGAAGGTGAATGGAAAGTGGATAAATCAACGCAAGGAATTAGCAAAACCAGATTGTCAGACTGATAAAATATTTTCTTTAACAAAATGGCTGTTTTGTTAAAGACAAGAGAATTGTGGTAGATCTAATTTATCTTGACTTCTTTACAACACTTGATATGGTACCTCATGGGAAATTTTCACTGAAGATGGTGGTTAGTACATGAATTGAAAGTTGAATAAAAAATTATCATGTGATAGGGAGATTACTGTTGGAGTACTCAATGGATTCATTTTGATAATCTTTAGTACCTTGCTTAATGACAGTGATGTAGTTGATGCTAATGGATTTTTATGATGACAGAAAGTCTTGAAATGTATAAAGCAGTAGGAGCACCTGAATGTCTCCTGGGAAGAATAAGACAACCTTGAGAAAAGAAACAATAAAAATGATAACATGAAGTGCAATCCAGCTGGGGAATTAAAACCCCATCTCTGCTAATAGGTAAAGATCTAACAGCTGGATGACAAAGTGAATAAAGGATTTTCTTACATTTATTGATGACAATGTGACTGTAAGTCCTCAACACGAAATGAAAAAACATTATCTTGAGAGCTATCAGGCAAAATATTTGGGGTAAAACCAATTTAAAATCACCTCAGGAAGTCTCTATACTCTTCTGTTGATATATGTAGAATACACACAAGCAGTAGTTCAAAGGCAAAGAAAACAACTGAAGAATATACAGAAGAATATATATCATATTGTCCTGGATGTTACGAGGCTCCTTTATCCCACAGCCGCCTGCTCAGTGCCCCAGTCCCTGTATCTTTCGGGCGGGCCCGGGGCGCGGGGCTGGAGCCGCGAGGCCCCAGGTGCAGCGCAGTTCAACGGCTCCGCCCCACGGCCCTGGGGGAGCGGCGGGAGCCGGGCTGGGGGCAGGGAGCGCCCCGGCACCGCTGCGCTGCTCCCTCTCTCTTCTGGGGCTTTGGTTGTTCCCGAGGCTTAGGAAAGGTTTTGTTTGTTTTCCCCTCTTTCTTCCCCTGACCTCCCTGCTTTCCTTCCCTTATCTCCTGCCCGGGGGTCTGTGGGGTGGCCCCGGTGGGCCTGCGGGGTGGCCCCGCCGGTCCGAACCCCGAGGAAGACACGAGCATCGCCGGCTGTGAGGAGGAGAATCGGCGCTGAAGAAGCGGTACAAGGTTTCCATCTGCCCTTCTCCAGCAGCCTGCTGTGTGGACTCCCCTTCCCGGAGACTGGGGGTGGGGGGTGACCACTTACCGGCTCCTCCCGGGCATCCTTTCCTTTTTCTCCCTTTTTTTGTTCTCCCGGTTGTGTTTTGTGTTAATAAATAGTTCAGTTTTTTTTCTTCCACTTTCATTGCTTTTGTTAATTTTCCCCCTTTGGTGGAGGAAAGGGGGAGGCCCCATTCCCTTGGGAGGAGGTGCTCACTCCAGAGCGTCTCCTCCTAAAAATTTTGTCTCTAAAACCGGGACACATATAGAAAAGAAATTTGTGTATACATATATAATAGAAGGAATGTATTTATTATGAAGATTTTATAATGACTCTGTGAGTTGGATACTCCATAAGATATAATGGTTATGATACAATCTTTATTTAGTAGCAATGTTCTCACAGAAATAAATAATCACATGTATGCATACATCCATCTGCAGAAAGAGATTGCATTCAAGTGGGATGTTTGCATGTCTAAGTTTAAGACATTTAACTGAAAATTCTCTAAGGTGACAGTGAAAGACTAGTTGCCTCATTCCACAGACTGTCACAGTCATAACAAGTAGATAAGTTCTGGTTGATATGAAATAAAGAATAAGACCATTTTTCTGAAATTGAAATTAATTGCCCAGATAATAATTTCAATATTTGAAATAGACAGTGATGAAGTCAATGATTTATGATATTTCATTTATGTCTTTAATTTAAGAAGCAAATTTTAAATTACAGTTTAGATAGATCATCTTAAAAAGTTTTGAAGGACTTAGACATCACCTTGATCTCCTAAGTATCCTAATATTGCAGGCCTTCAAATTTCAGATAAATATTCAAATACACACTTAATTTCAGTCTTCATTGTGAATCTTTTTGAAATTCAATAATGAGAAGGAGAATGAAAGATAAGTTATTAAAAAAAAAAAAATTTGAAAGGTGAAGAAGCATTGGTAGGAGATGAGGGTGAAATGGCTATAATTAAGAGTCCGACTGTCAGACCTTCCTTTCTGTAGAAGTTAAGTACTAATAAAACATTAATACAGTCAAGTGAATTAGTCAGATGAAGTACCTATGAACTGCTCTAAAAAGCTGAGAAAATACTGAAAACATATGTGAAAGAGATGAGACTTAAAGAGACAAACAAAGACATAAAGGATGTCTGAACAGAAGGTGTGAAGCATAATGGTGTGTGAAATAAATTAAGAAACGCAAGAGGAGAGTACCATCCCATTTGTTTCATCTATTTTTCTTTTAGTGAAACAGCTATAAAACAAATAAAAATGAGTCTATGAAAGCTCTTCTGTCTCCAAATTAATAAATCAAATTATTTTAACGTACTTAACTTGTACAAAATTAAATCAGATTATAATGAGTTTGTAATCAGTATCTCATATGAGAATCAACCTATTTATGATACAGTGTTTGAAGAGCTACTGCATGCAGATGATAGTGAATGAAACAGGAATTTTATTGAAAATATTCTAATTAGCCAATAAGAATTCTCTACAATCAATCACACTGTAACTAAATAATTCTGTAGTGCTCAGAAAGGTAACTGTCCAATTATTCATTTTGTTTATAATTGGTGAAAAAAACCCACTCATATATTTCTTGTTTTCTCTAGGGTTATCATAAATTATTTTTGAACAAGCAATTTGATATAAAATTTAACTCCAGGAAGTTTTTATATACTTCTGGTAGTTGCACCTTTTTGTTAGGGAACCATTATTTTCCTCTTCTTTTAACATCTTCATCCCTAAAACTCTTATAAAAGACAGTCACTTTGCTTAAGAGAAATGAGAATTTGTATAGCACACTTTAATTTCTTTAAATCAACTAAATAACATTTTTGAAAAAACTTGTTCAAGTAGTATATGTACCACATAAACCATAGGAGGCTTATCAGATAAATATGTAATATGTTACTATAAAAACACCTGTTCTTGAATGGAAAGCTTGCTTTTAAACTGCCATTCTAAAAAGAAAGAAAACTAAATCAAAACTTCAGTTTTAGTCTAGCTTTTCACGGCACTTTGAAGTGAAGCCATGGTAGGAAGTTTTGTATGTAAATATACTTGGACTGGTTTTACAGCTTTAATATATATACTTATAAATAGAATGGAATAGAATAGAATAATAAATATAATATAATATAATATAACATAATATAATATAATAATAATTTTTTTTTTTTACATTTTAACTGTGAGTGATATGACTACTTTTACATGTCTAAAAAATGTCTAATGACATTAAATTTCTTAGCATATCTGATTCAGCCTCCATCTGGTTTCCAGAAGATTCCTCTCTTTTGTACAATTTGTAGCATGTTGTTCAGCCTCTTGCAGATGTCTCAGATAGCCTGTGACATCTCAAATAAGAACTGTTCTTTATTGTTTAGACAGGTAAATACTATCTGTGATATCTTTCAAGGCTTTTGTCTAAGTCTCAGACTGGTTCTGAGAGCAACCACAAATTAAGATACAAAGGAAGACCACACAGCAGGGAGTTTAAATGGATTATAACTGAATAGAGCAAGAATCAGTCTGGTTGTGCATACACTCTGTGTGAGCACCAGGTCGGAAGTGTTCTGACTTATGAAACTGTACATCCCATGTGAATACTGGCTGTAGAATTCCTTTCAAGCCATAGGCCCCAGACATGTATTGCAGCAGCTTATGCCTGGAATTGCCTTGCTCTTTCTCAAAACTCTAACTGTGGAGTAGACATTTCAGATGTCAAAGTCCTGCTGTTAAAAAATCCCAAAACTCTGAAATGTGAAATTACAAATTCTGCTTAAGTGACAATGATTATTTCTGTACAATTATTGAGATCTATGCATATGACTGAGGTGGAAATATTGCAACTGAAATACACAGTAAGAATCTGTGTTTGGTTTTCATGTTCTTTGTTCAAATATCTTTTAGGTATTCCAGAAGGTATGGGTTTTTCTTTTTAAACTTTTCATCTTGTTTGGAGATGATAAATAAATTAAATAATCTGATTTAAATACTTTTTTTATCACTGTGACCCTTTGATATGTAGCCAATTTTATATATATATATACACATATATATATATGTGTGTGTGTGTGTATTTATATATATATAATATTGACTCCATCCTCTTTTTAATCTGGATTTTGTATTTTGTAACTCTTCTACATTCAAAGGATGTCTGTCCATGGATGAAAGTCTTTAATGCAATTTCCATTGCTTTTTGATGTGATTTTTTTTCTCTTTAGGCATCCATCCTTTCATTTGGATCTCACAAAACAGCTTGATTAATGGCAACTTTATAAAATGATGGGTCTGTATTAATGTGTTAGAAAGAGAAGAACTAATTATGAAAATATGTTCCCTAAAAAGGATAGTGAATGGAAGTACCAAATCCTGTCATGACAAGCAGAGATACGAAACAATAATAAACAAGAATTAACTCTAGTTGTTTAAAAACAAAAAGTAACTCTATAATGTAGCACTAATGGCTATCCATTTATACTTAAAATATTTATTCAAACAGAAGTTTGAATAGAACAATAAATTATTTGCCAGATTAATGCTAATTTTGTTCCAGAAGAAAAAGGTGTTGAGCAGAGTGCCAACCAGCAGTTGGTCTGTGCTTACAAAACACAAAACCTGCCTTTGACAGAAAGCTATTCTAATGTATCTTTTGCCCACATATCCTTTAGATAGCAGAAAGTAGGGTTTATTGTATGTGGAATATTAAACTTGCTAGCATTATAGGTTTAAAAAAAGAAAATAATTTATTTTTTTCTTCAATTATTTTATAATTTTAAAATCTTCTATCCTATAATGCTATATAAATATGGAATAATCAAATATCATCGAGAAAAATATGCTTGCATTTTGAATTTTTTTTCCCTATGGTCCATGCCCTTGGACAAAAAACAATAAAAGAGAAATGTCATAGAAACTCTTGTGTAAGAGGATGTCATGTACAGAGCATCTTTGGGAAATGTCTGATCAACACAAGTAGATGGCAAGCCTATCTTTGAATTTCCAATGCAGATAACCAAAAAAAAGAAAAAGAAAAAAAAAAAAAAAGAGAGAGCTTTTGATTAGATGGGTGGAAGGAGTGAGAAACTAATTTGACCTTTGATTAAGTGATCTCGTTTTCCTGGCACCATCACCTATCCCTCAATTATATTCTGCTTAAAAAAAAAAAAATTGACCATTATCTTCACTGACATGAAAGGGCAGAATAGAAGATTTTCAGCTTTCACTAGCTCCTGCAGACAGTGAAACAGGAAAACGATTGGCCCCTACAATTTACAGCCTCTTACTTATTACAGGCTGTGACTGTTGCAAGCACAGGGGAGATAATCAGCTTGTCAAGAGTCTGCCACTGAGAATGCCAACATATGATCACTCCTATTGTTTCAGAAGGCTTCTTAGGAAACTGTGGAACTGTATTTGCATTTAAAAAGCCATGTACAATTGCAAAGAGAGTTAATTTCAAGAAATACTGTAAAATAATCCTTAAAATGATTAATTCATTATTTCCCATGAATATTGTATAAAGAGAGATAAAGTAGATATTTTTATATTGAAATTTTGGATCAAAATCATTAGACTAGCAGCTATTTGTAGGAGACAAAAATCCATTCATTGGTGACTGTTCTTTCTTGCACAGAGGATGGTTGGTGCTCTGTTTAAAAAGTAATAAAACTTGAATGAATCAAAATCTGTATATGTTAAGTTGTTCAGAACTTCACAATGTATAGCACTGTACCAATTGTTAGTAGCTCAAAATCGGACTTAGGCTCTTTGATAGCAATAAAACTCTTTAACTCTCTTTTTTTTTATAGAGTCAAGTGCTAAACAGCAGTTGCCTCCAAAATAGAAACCTTACCACTCAAAAGAAAAATAAAGGCAAAAGGAGTTTTACCAAATCCAAAGGTCTACAAAGAGACAGACAAAAAGTTTTTGACTGAAAGTCCTAGAGCAAAAATTTGCAAGGAAATAAAGAGGCAACTTTGGAAGTCACTGTAGCTACACTTATTTGAACCTAGTTCAATATTGGAATTCAATACATGTATAAAGTCAATTAAAATATTGTGGGCAAGTGGAAAAAAGTGCTAAAGCTCAATTTAGTAGGAGCCATGTAAAACTTGTAGGAACCTTCTGGAGCCATCTAGATACACATAAGCAAAGCAGAGCATTGAGGGGTTAAAAGATATATGAAGGGAATTAGATTTCTGAACTAGGATGCTAATCTCTTTCAGCTTCAGCTGCTATATCAAGATTGGAAAAGGGGATAAAAAGCCTTAATAAAGACAAACATTGTGAAAACTGAAGGGTGCAATCAAATATTAAACCATAGACCATTAACATGCCTGACCTAAACCATCCAATATGAACACCAAGAGTAAGTGAATTATAAGCAAATTATCTAAGGAAAGGCCAGATGTTGTATTTCTTGAAGAAAACTATTAGACCAGAGTATAAAGTGGAAAGCAATTAGTTTGTGCAGGTATTATTTCTCAGTGATTAAATTAAGGGGAAAAAAAAGAAAAGAAAAATGTTTAATTTGATATCAAAGAAGCTGAAACTTATTAATTGAAGAGATTAAATTAGATACAGAGAAATTCTTTATGGTAATAAGGAAAAATAACCTCTGTCCATCTAGTTCCCTTATTTCAGGTGGGGATTATTTTTAGAATAATTTGTATTTAATGTTACAGATGCTGCAGTTGGGAAAAGTCATGCATGGAAGAGATACCAACAAAAAATGACATTCCCTACAAGGGGATATACTTAGAAATATATATATACATGTTTAGAATTAGGCTGAAAAGGATACCATGGTTTCATAGGCTTAAACTCCAAGGCAAAAATATATTAAGCTTAAGAATACCTGAAGTCCTTGTGATCTTGTCAAAGTTAGTATCTTTCTTTTCTAGCCTTAGAAATGTATGCATCAAGTTTTGTTAACTCTTGATTTTCTTAACTTTCAAACTATTTTAAGACTCAAGTTAAGTTTCACAATATCTAAATATGTATCCAAAAGAAGATGTTGCAGAGAAATAGGTAAATAAGCAGATCCAGGAGACAGAGGATTCTGACAGACCGAGTTTGCCAGGCTCAGATTCTGTCTGTCATAGAAAGGCAATCAAAAATAGAAATTAAGGAACATCATTATCGTGGAATTAAATACTGGAAGCAAAAAAGGTATCTGAAGTAAAAGCAAAACACATTGGCTTGAGCATTATGCCTTGCTGCACAGCTATGCAGTTTTCAGACACAGCTACCTTGTTTGCAGCATCCTGTGCACGTTTACAGCCATCTGTGGGGATGCCCACAAAGCATCAGAGGCAAGCAAGTTTTGTATAATATTTGAAGTTGTATATCTTTACAAGCAATACAGATCAGTTCCCCATACTTCACTTTGGAATGTAGGCAGCAGCTGAATGGCTCATTTTCCACTACTGTAAGGATTTCCAGCTCTTGAACTTTAGCTTGAGTGCATTCATCCTATCAGGATCCAGGGCAGAGTCTCCTATGAGGTTGAGGGACTGGTTAAGCAGGCTTGAGAATCTTTCAGATGAGCCTAGAGGCAATTTTTCCATATGACAGAGTCCATAGCGAAAGACAAACAAGTGTTGTTTCTCAAAATTTAAATGATTTCAAATTTGCACTTCACCCAAGACTTTCTTAAAATTAATCTACAAAGCAATCTTAAAATCTGTCTTATTTCTTCTGTTTAACCTGAGCTATTGTGAATTCAGGAATGAAAGGCCACAGAAAGCATGAGAAACTAGGAACCTCCTCCCACCAGTCAGAGCTCTTAATTAGAACCGTTAGTTACTCTGATTTCAGCTTCTAGGACTGTTTTGAATTAAGCAATCATTGAATAAGAAACTGTGATCAGACACAAACCCAGCGTCACAATATGGTTGAGTTGGCATGGTGGTAGGTGTTTGGTCCAAGGTTGGACTTAGTGACCTTGGAGGTCTTTTCCAACCTTAATGATTCCATGATTGTATGAAGGGGCTAGACTTTGCTCAATACAAATGCTTTACTACTAGCTCAGTGTTACTTAAGTGCTGCCTTTGGTGCACAGTAACTCAGTTCTCATGGTGTTTGCATTCGCACACATGTGATTTCCTTGTGGTTGAAAGGAGCATTGCACCTTTCTCTGCTGTAGAAAGAATAGAGCTGAGACATATTTGAGCAAGTTGTAAGGAAGAAAGAAAATAGAGTAAAACTAATAATCTCCTAGATGATACATTAAGGAGGAAAAGAACACAAACACACAACCCTGAATAAAGTAACAAAAACACCAACACAGAAAATAAGAAAATAAAATGCTATGAATTAGAAAAAATACTCTCCATGATTAAAAATACTCAGGAACAATTATGTAATGAGTCTCATATAGCTACATTAATGTGAGAATGGTTTATAGCAGGGGAGATTCAGGTACTTAGACATAGGTGTCAGGTGCATCTACCGTGTCTTTGAAGGTATACAAGCCAGCCCCGTGAGCATAGATTATAGGACACAGGATCTACCAGAGATCTTCAACCTTCTGACATGGCAGCTGGAAGCAAAATATAATATCCAAGATCTCAGATTACATTAAGTGTCTAATTTTAAGCAATTGAACTCCACCCAGAGAGGTAATAGAAGAGAATTATACAAAAATTTGATGATGTTAAATACCAGTGACAAAAACTTGTCACTTGTACAGAAAGAATTTAAGAAAAAGCTATGCAGCTACATAAGGAGATTGAGTGGTCTTTATAAGAGAAAAGTCTTTTAAGAAGTTGAAGTAGTGTCTAAATAAATAAACTAGGAAATTTTGGCAGATGATAATGCAACACAGTAAGTCATAAAGAGTTTCGGGAACAGCTTACCAAGGTTGTAAAAATGATACTAAAGTTTTTTCAAGGACATAGAATGTGATGAGCCGATAGGTGACCAGAGTTCTCAGAGTGTGTTAGGACACATTTAGAAAGGCTAAAAGTTTGTTTGGTTTTTTTCCTCTGTGATCACCCTGCAGAAATTGAAGAGTTTCCACTTCACCTCTTGAGGATTGTGTTTCAGGATCTGTTGCAAACTGACATTTTTGTAGAGCTTACACGACAGAAGAATGAAGACTAATGAATCATGCTAGAAGCCTGGGAAAATCAAGGAAAATGTAGCTGAGCAAACAGCTGCAAATATACCCTCTTTCAAATCAGCTGTGCTAACATATGATTGGGAAGTGGAAGAAGAGACTCAATTTTAAAAATTCAAGGGTTTGTTCATTCAGGGGACAACACGACACTAAACATTTTAAAAAGGAAGTTCGTGCAAATTATTCTGAAAAAAAAAACCATTAGATACTATCAAGGTTCACTAAAGGACTCAGGAAACAACAAACATTGAAATAATTTCTTTGCTTTTCAAGTATCATTCAGTAATTCTATCTAGAGGCCCTCAAAAATTCTCCCAGTAAATATGCCAAGAAATAAAGGAAGTGAAATAAGAGGCAAGCTTCTAATGTGAAGAAGTAGCTGTTCAAAGAGAAGGAAAACAGAATAGGAATAAAGTTTCATTTCTGTCAGGAAGAAAGTGATCACCAGTAGAATTCCCTCAGGAACCCATGCTCTGTGCTATTCAACATGCTTATAAATGATGTGACATTTAAATTGTGTTTTTTATTTTTCTATATGTTTAGGAGTAAGGAGGTCCTGCATACACTGAAAACAATTGTGATAATTTAATAGTGAATACAAAGGACTGGCTTATTATTTTGTTTGTATAGAGTGATCTAAGCTCTTAATTTAGATCTGAATGTATTTTTATGATCCTTATGAAAAAGAATAGAGCCAGTATTTCCTTGGAGAATATGTATTAATTACAAGGTTTCACATATAAAATGAATATCTATATAATACACTGCTGTCTTTTCTGCTGGTAAATACACATGAGCAGTCTAGAAGACATGAAAAGGCTTAACAAAATATCAGATTTAATTTTAATTTTACTAAATTTGCAGTATTTCTGCAAAGTTCTAAGTGGGGAATTGGCATTACCACAGTTACTAAAAAATTTCTCAATAACTATAGACACTTTTGGGATAGTAGCATGTTCACCCTAATGTTGCACAGAAATTACATTGAGTTTAAATATAAATTTGATATAGCTATTTTTTTTACTCAGAAGAATGCACAGGTTTCATAAGAATGTTTCAGATAAGAAATTTAATAAAAAGACAAAATATTTTATTCTGTTATTCCCAATACCCACCAGAAATTATTCAGAATTTCAGCTGGGGTTATCAAATCCAATATGCCATGTGTGGAATGGGAGGATGTATGTGATCACCAGTCATCTTTTATGAAATTAGGGAAATTAGTACAATCAAAGAACATATGGGACTATTAATATACCAGTTTGGGCTTAATTGCAGTGAAAACATTGTAACAAATCTATGTAAGAAGTGTAAGTTTCAAGAGTGTTAACTCTAATTATGAGAAAGGTTGTCTCAGAAGGCCTGTTGTTTACATGATATAACTAACTTCAGCTGTTACATCAAGAAGGTAAGGTAGCCTTTACCGAGAAGTTATGGTCCATCTTATGGAACAATTTGGACATCTTTAGCTGAGTGCAGATATGCTTTAATGTAGATTGTAAATAATTCAAAAGTATAAAATTAAAATGTATTAGCTAGTACACAATCAACAAGGCATTTAATGAGATATTAGGGATTAATGAGATATTAGGTCAAACATTAGTGTGGTCAGACCTACACCTCCCTATAATACACTATACTCCTTAAAATACACCTGAAGAGTCTCTGCTGTCCAGGGAAGTACCAGTCAGAGGGGCAGGGGCCGCACTGTTCCCATGTGCTGCTGCTTTGCCATGTCCCACCAGCTCTATCCATCACCAATGGTAACCCTGACGGCTTGACTAGAAGAACCTGAAAGTGATCTTGAAAGTGGTGAGTCATTGAACCTTTACAGTTTAGTAACATCCTAGAAGAAGAAAGTCCCTGGTGTATCTTGCTGATTTGCATCTCAGGAGGTTATGGTTATTACTTGATCTTGTAACACACTTTTCATCTGCAAACAGCAAGTAGGGGTGAAAGAGGAGCCTGAAGCTGCTTGAGACTGTTTTAACGAGTGAAGCCTCCTTGAACTGACTTTCAGAAAAGACATTAATTGCAGAAAGGTCTCATAATAATTATAGTATCTTGAAACATTTAAGTTATCTTGGCCATAAAATGGGGCCTACACAATCAAATTATTACAGGCGCAATATTAAACTGCCTATTTTTTGTGTGGTTTGCTCCTACTATTATCATGTTCTCATTAGCCAAGTAAAAGTATTTCATTTCTACAGATTTTATAGTAGATAGGGTTTATATTTTGCTTTGGGGACTACAGGACTAATAATACATCTCTTCAAAACGTGCAGTGAAGCAGCAGCACTTTAAGTACCCTATGCATGCATTCCTGCATTTTGAGAACGACATAAAATCAAACAGACTTCTAAAGATGTAACTAACTTTCAGAGCTTACCATCCCATTATGAAAAAAGTGTGTACTTTTTTTTTTTTTCTTTTTTTGTCCTTAAGGTTAAAGCAGAAAGTTGTGTGTTAACTGATAGACTGACATAAGTGGGTGATATGGGTAGTCTATAGAGGCCCAGAGATGTCATGAACTTCTGGAGCAAAAATCTCATGTTGAGTGAGGATTCATCACGATAATGTCCATGATAACACACAGGAGATTTATGGCCAGGTTGAACCACTACTGCAAATTCATCCCAGTTGTTTCCATGCAGGAAACAGGTTGAAAAGGAATTTTCCCCCCCAAAATATGTGCCATACATAAAAAGCACTTGAAAATATTTTTTCTCCTTAGAAGGTAGTAAAGAAAGCAGAACAAGTTTTTAGCTTAGAGCAAATGTAAAATAATTCAACCAATTTTACCATCAACTGCAGTTTATTCCATTGTTCCTCTGTGCTTTTTCTTCCAGGATAGCTGCTGATGCTACATTGAGCTCTACTCTTTCCCAGCTGTACATCACTTATGCTTAATACTTCTGCCTTTGTCAGAACTTTTAAAATGTCCAGAAGATATTAAAGACAGCTTTTTACCTCCAGTTAGGTCTTACAAATCAGGGTCATTTTTGTAACCACAAATATATTTTGCTTATAAAAATCTCTTCTACTGTGGTGAAGAGTTGCAAAACTACACTAATAATAATTTTTATACGTCCTTTGATGCTCTCATTATTTCTTTAAAGGGCTATTTAAAGCAAAATTTCAGAGAAAGCAATTACCGTTAAAATCAGTTTTATTTACAATATCGTGATGTTGGAAAAACCTCTGAGCATGATTTTGTGATGTGTTCAATCTATCAATTCCAAATGAATGATTTTGATTTACAGACTTGTGAAAAAAGTGAATTTTCAAAAAATGGTCAATATTATGCCTAATATAATCTACTAGTAATTGACATTTATGCTTAACCAAAGTAATTTCTTTTTGGTTCTTCTCTTATCAGCTAGTGAATAAAATGGTCACCTGTTTTTGCTACTAAAATATAGAGCATACCTTAATAGACAGTATCTTTCTGAGTTAATTCTGGATATGTTGTAACTAAGAACAAAATAGTTCAATTCAATTGTAGGTCTTGTGTTTAGCTGAGTATTTTTCACACAGTGATGTTGTTTGTCTTCTATGGTGTCTTTTTAGAAAAACTAGTGAGGTGTGGGTTGGACAGGTGTCTTTAAGGTAAGAGAATTCGATGTTTGGCTTAAATTGGGTGTTGTACCAATCAGAGTATGAAGTCCACCTGGAGGCCAATAATTATTGATGTTCTTCAAAGGTGTTTAGAACTATTTTTAGTTTTAGAACTATCTAGATAGTAGCAATTATAGTTTTTAACTCTGTATCAAGATAATGTGAGGGATATCTCCCTCAAGGAATTTGTGGATAGTATCGAAATGTGATGTCAGCGTGGGCATTAAATGATGCACTCAAAGGACGGGATTTTACAACAGTAGTCCTTGACAGAACAGAGACATAACCTATCAGGAACCTCAAGAAGCTTAACAAAGTAAAATTCAGCTGAGACTGAAACACCCCACATATAGGCTGAATACTTACTAGTCTCAGTGGTGAAATTAAAGCAGGTTATGGAGAGTCTAAGCTAGACAGGAACAAAACCTGGCAGAGATGGATACTGCAGAACCTTTCTATGCAACATCCTTTACTCTTTGTTCTCATGGTGAGAAAGTTTTTATTCATATCCATTTTGAATTTGTCCTGTGTCAACTTATGCCCACTGTCTCTTTCCCTCCTACCATGCACTTTTGTGAAGTGCCTGGCTCACTCTTCTTAGTAAACTCAACCTAAGAACTGTGGAGCTCCGGTTAGGTGCTCCCAAAGCCATCTCTTTTCTAGACTCACCAACCCCAGTTCTTTTTGTTCTCATAAAGTGAGTGCTACAAAACTGGGGCATGGGAGACTTTGCTTGTGAAAGCTGACACAACTTGAAAAGGCAGACTAAGAAGACAGACAGACATTCGCTGAGTGTATGGAGTAAAAAGCAGAAGTGAATATGTGTTATGACAAGTTTCAGTTAGGTAATAGGAAACAGTGTGTACCATGAAGGTGGTCTATCAGAGAGGCAGTAGATACACCATTCTTGGGAACTTTCAAACACTAATTTGATAAGGGCCTGTGCAATATGATTTGCTTTGGTTGGACCAGATAATCTCCCTTCCAACCTCAATAATTCTATTATTTTTGGAGATGAAAGTGAACCAAGGCATTCCTGTTTCTCAGCTATTGTTGAGTTCGAGCTTCTCTTTTCTGCTTATATTTTAAAGAAACAAGTCCTTAGAAACAGACAGAAAATTGATGAGGCAGGTGCCCTTTCCTTTCCCTATGTCAAAAGCCAGCTAATTGTGCTGTACTCATCTGCCATTCAGGTGAAAACATGCACCTCCAGAGCTCTCATTTTTGTGTAGATAATTCAGTGCAACTTTTGAGGGAAAGAACAAAAATGCTTGTTATATATACAAGACAAATGTAAGTATATTGGAGTCTGAATTCTAGAAGAGAATACACATTAAGAAATCGACACCCATGCATGCATAGTTCATATCAAAGGGCTGACCAACATAATTTTAGAATGAACTATTCTACCCAAAAGACAGAAAAAGTGTAGCATTCTCTGAGTCCTGTTTTGTTAATTCAGAAGCCAAGCCAAAGTCAAGACTTGTACAAAGTCAGCCAAATGCTTAGACTGATCCTTACCATTATTATGATACCTATGGATAATGTGGATTAGACTCCTGATGAATTATCATATGATATTGTTTGGATAAATACGGTTTATGTATTTCAAAACACAAATTCTTTGCAAATTAAAGTTTTAAATGATGAATTAATAATATAGAAAATGACTTGTCATAGTTACAAGTCAAAAGTTTTGCATTACAGTTCAAGGATATATTTCTTTTTATTTAGTGTGCCTTACAGTGCTGAATGAACTCATGTCTGAACTTAGAGACAATCTAGAACCAGTTCATGCAAACTCTTATTGGCTGATTGCAGCTGCTAATGATCTGTAAAAGGAAAGTCAATTTACCCCTTGATAGACATTACTGTACCAAATGTAGCAAAAAGCTAAGTGAAATGTGAAACGTTTGCTGTTCAGTGGGGAAAGATACTATTAGTGTGTCCAGTTTCTTTTTTGGGGGCAAAGAAAATAGGTCTGTCTTCTGTTAATTTGCAGGT
This sequence comes from Dicrurus megarhynchus, assembly GCA_013399195.1. Classification (NCBI taxonomy): domain Eukaryota; kingdom Metazoa; phylum Chordata; class Aves; order Passeriformes; family Dicruridae; genus Dicrurus; species Dicrurus megarhynchus. Next base: position 51,979 of record VXAD01000740.1, read on the forward strand.
TTGGTTTTTTGGCTGATTACTAATGCAAGCATTATTTTTATACATGACCTTATTATTATGTATACAATTTCACAGTTTCTTTCAGCTGTATTTACCACCTCTTAGATCAATAAACTATTTAAATTATGAAAAATTTTATCTGCCATGGTTAGCATACTATCAGACTAATTAATTTATTAAAGAACACTTGATATTCCAACACACCTTGATTGGCCTGCCTTGTATTCATAATTTTTCTTCACTTCTAAGCATAATGCGATTCTTTGTATTTGAGAGTTTTGAATTTTTCACTGAAGTTAATTAATGGAAAATATATTCCATGTTTCTTTCTTCACATTATCTGGAGACCGATTTTGATTTTTATTTGTTGGGGTTTTTTTTTAATGGGGAGATCTTACATTGGCCAGAGTTGTGAGGCAGATGTGCTGACAATATTTTTTCCAGAGCACCATAAAATATACTGAAAGAATTTTGAATGTTCAAAGTGAGGTCTATTTAGCAACAACTAAAACATCAGTGTGATATCAGCATTATTCTCATTGTACACCCAAAACATGGTACTGTGCCAGATACTAAATAGAACATTTCCTCTATCCTAACTGAAACTAATGGCAGTGGGGAAGCATGACCATGTAAGTGGAATCTTTCAGACAGTAGGGCTTTGGGACCTTTTGTTCCCCTTTCCCTTTCCCTTTCCCTTTCCCTTTCCCTTTCCCTTTCCCTTTCCCTTTCACTTTCCCTTTCCCTTTCCCTTTCCCTTTCCCTTTCCCTTTCCCTTTTTTCCTTTTCCCTTTCCCTTTCCTTTTCCTTTTTTTCCCTTTCCCTTTCCCTTTCCCCTCCCCTTCCCCTTTCCCTTCCCCTTTCCCTTCCCCTTTCCCTTCCGCTTTCCCTTCCCCTTTCCTTTTTCCTTTCCTTCCCTTCCCTCTACCCTTTCCCCCATCTCCCTCCTTCTTTTTATTCCATCTCTGTCTTCTTTTCTCTCCTCTATTTTTCTTACAAACAGTAATGTGAGCTGACTAATAATTACCTTATTTCTAAGCTAAGAGCTAATTGCTGAATCATACTGCAACACTAGAGAGAAAATAAATATTACAAAAATTCATATATCTATATTACAGATAGATTGGTATTTTGGTGAGTACTCAGTTGTTGTGAAAGCCCTGAAATACTGTGTCTGCTCTTGGATCAGTTTAGGCACTTTACAAATATGTAATGTCAACCTCCTCTATATAAATAGAACTGCTGCAAAATACCACTTCTGTATGTATAATATCATTAACAATGTTTGTATTTTTGTAGCTCCTCTCCTCCTCTTTCAAAATAAATTAAATCTGGGATATGTTTCACAAGTAATATACTGTCAACAAATAAAACTTGCCAGCACAGTACATTGGAGACAACCTGATTTTTTCTTAGCCCTCATTGCCATTTTTTACATCAATAGAGATGTTCCTACAGTGGGTTTTTTGTGACCTTATGCTGAAATACGAAATGAGTTAGTGATACACTATGATATTTCAATTCCTTTCCCTTTAAAATTGTCTTGGTTTACTGACTGTAACTTTAGAACATCCTCAACATTATTTTAATGATCTAATTCATTTGCCATGATGATATGGTCCAGCGCATTTATAGGTTCTACTTCTACAATGAATTAGTAAGTTTGTTAGGTGTTTAAGTATGAGCTACGTTTACCAAGCGCTGAGTATTTTTTGTATTATTTGGAAACAGGCTGCTAATTTATGATTCTATCACTCCATGGCCATGAGTTAGAGGATGTATCTCTTTGCTGGTATGTCCCTATTTTGACTTAAAACCTCATGTCACAAAAGTTGCACAGTGCTCATAAAATAATACTTTTTATAATCAAATTATTATGATCTTCATATGCATGGAACAAGTGATGAACCCAAGAAGGGTTTCACTACAGCTAGAATCTGAATATAATAGTATTTACTGCCTGAGGTCATTACTTACAATGCTTAGTCAAAGTTTTCATATCTGCTCTTTTAGAAACTGAGGGCCAAATTTGATTCTCTTTTTTAGAGATTTTAATAATCGTCCTTCACTGTTGTGGTTTAAATCTGGCCAGCCACCAAGCCCCACACAACCACTCTCCCATAGGAGAGAATGGGAAGGGTAAAAGCCAGAAAAGTCATGGGTTGAGATAAAGACAGTTTAATAGGGAAAGTAAAAGCTGGACACACAAAGAAAGCAAAGCAGGGAATTAATTCACTGCTTCCCATGGGCAGTCAGGTGTTCAGCCATCTCCAGGAGAGTGGGGCCCCATCTCACATAACAGTGACTTGATGCCATGACCCCAGATATCCCACACTCTCTTCTTATTTCCCCCACTGGCACCATGCTCCCCTACTGAGCATGATGGCATACGGTCTGGAATATCCCTTTGGCCAGTTTGGGTCACCTGTCCTGGCTGTGCAACCTCCCACACACCCCCAGTTTCCTTGCCATCATGACAGTACAAAAAGCAGAAAAATCCTTGGCTCTGTGTAAGTGCTGCTCAGCAATGACAAAAACATCTCTATATTGTCATCATTGTGTTCACCAAAACACAGCCCCATACCAACCACTGTGAAGAAAGTTAACTCTACCCCAGGCAAAAGCAGTATCCACATTTGGTTGAATATTCAGTTTTGTACATTTACAAAGTCTTAGATTCCCAGATCTGGGAACTCACAACTGTGAAAACCCCAAAGAGGGATTCCGTACTAAAGCAAAGCCAACCCATTTCTTTTGGAAGCAGTCCGCAAAAGAAAGTGGAGTACAGAGTGAGAATGGGGGCAGGGTGGAGAGGAATTTGACTACTCAGAATGCCTACCCTGAAAGTCAGCATGTCAGAAAGCTTCCATGTGCAGATGACAAGAAAGCGGTAAACTCCAGGACTTTCTATTCATATTCACCCACAAAAACTAAGGAATGAGGAAATACTTGCCTCCTCCTGTGAGTCTTCAGATTAAAAATAAAATATCCTTCACCCCCTTTCTAGAATAAAACAGAACACAGTGAAAGGATAGAGATTCTACCGTCAGTAGATTGAAGTCTTTGGTGACTGAAGCAGTAGGCTGTCAAGTCATGTTTCATTTTGCTTGATTTTCTCTAGATCGATTTCTGACAGAAAGCTCAAATTACTAGACAATTATGTTACAAGTGGTAGAGGGGTGGGTCTTCACGGGAACACCATCTTCTCTAATTTTGTTTTGACAAATACTCTCAGTGTGAGGTGTTCTGTTAAGAAGTCTAGCAAATTGAATCTTTCAAAAGATATAGAAATGAGGACCCTCAACATAAAATTCAAATTGCTTACTGTCTTATGTGTAGGTTTTAGACATCTCAGTTAAACTAGTCAATGCAAAAAAATAAGGATTTCCAATGCATGATTTGAGAAGATAACTAGTTTGAATGTTGACATCTACTCTGTAGAACTCAAAAACTGTGTGAGATGATCCTGTTTCTCTCATCAGTTGTAGCTGTTTACATGATTAACACCTGTGCTTCTGGACATATTTACCTGTGGGACTAGAGACTTGTTTGTATAGGCTTTGTAGGGACAATAATTCTTAGCCTGCTCTTCTGAACATAGCCATTAAGTTCTGCTTTAGTAGTCTATGTGATTTTCCATATTTTTCCAATAGCTTCTTTGATTCATCCCCTGGACATAGGTATAAAAAAAGTTATTTTTTCCCCTAAAAAAAAGCTATAGTAAAAATATGATCACATCCTTATATCATAGCTCCAAAAACCTTGCAAGCAGAGAACGAAACAATGATTGAAGAAACACTGGTAATAGAGCAGTATAAAAATATATTGTTTTCTGAAATGTCTGAGGATTTTGTTCGATTTTGAATAAAATAGATTTATATTCATTGGGATATTTCTTCTCTCCAGCTGGGATCTCACTCTGGATCTATGTATATTTAATTACTGCATGCAAAATGGAAATCCTTGGGAGAAATGTCTGTCCCAGATTAGTCAAAAGTCATGGGACTGCTACATCTTCCTGAAATTTAGAAACTGTACACTATAGTCATGGCAGAAGAGGTGGGATTTTTGACTTAATTCTCCAGGTTTTCATGGAATTGCTCCAATCATTTATAAATTAGAAGCACCACTTCCATTCACTAGTTTTGTTTTCTCAAATAGCTTATTAAACGTGATTTATCAATATGATCTAATAATGTCTCTCATTAAACAGATGAATTCTTATTTTGCAAATCATACCTGTTTATTTTGTGACCGAGTTAGTGAAATTTTTGATGTTCTTGCTACTGGTCTACTTCTGGAGATGTACAGACTACCTGTGCTGACACTTCAGGAATTTTGTTAATTTTTATTAGGGGAATAAAAATAGTGATAATTGAATCTTAGCTGCTATTGACTCCTTCCACATCCCAAGTTAGACAATACATGAAAAGATTTGGGGTTTTTGTTTGTTTGGGTTTTTTATTTTATTTTTAAATTTTAATTTATTTTAGGGATATTTTTCTCTCTTTTTTGGTTTTAATTTTTAGTATATTGTGTAATTACAATGAATTTTAATGAATAATGAAAGTAATTTCTTAGTAAGAAGCAAGTTATTTGTCACCTACAAAAGTTTACACTGAGATTTTCATTTCATTTAGAAGGCAACTAATAATTTATGATATTGTTATAATTTATGAGCAATTTTTTGTGTGTTTATTCCAGTCCAGATTACCAAAACTATTGGACACTTGTATTTGCCACTAGCAAACTCATGGATTGGTATCCCATTTGCAGATTATTCTGCTAATGGTGACACTGAATCACCATGTAACTGGATTTCTGAAAACATATTCATATGTCATCTAGGTAATTTGATTTAGACATTCTCCCAATCCACGGCGGTAGAATCATTGAAATAAATTCAATGTAGAGATAATAAAGGCTAGAGCACCTATCCCCCAAGATTGAGTGACAAAACAGCCCAATAAAATCTTTTTTCATTTGTAGGTTTCTTGTCTTGTGATTGCCAAGTTCTTTGGATAATAGAATCAATGGAAGGACACATTTTTTATAATATCGTAGAAGAGTTAAGGTTGGAAAAGACTTCTATGATTATCAGTTGCAACGGTTAACCCAGCACCACCCTGTTCACCAGTAAACTGTGTCCCCAACTACCATATCCAGGCACTTTTCGAATGTCTCCCAGAATCGTAATATCATCACTTTCCTGAGCAGCCTGTTCCAATAGCTGACCACACTTTCAGTGAAAAATTCTTCCTAATATCCAATTTAAACCTCTCCCAGTGCAAATTAAGGCCATTTCCTCTGGTTCTGTCACTTGTTAACTGGGAGAACAGATCTACCACCACCTCACTCAGACCTCCTTTCTAGTAGTTGTAGAAAGTGATAAGGTGGTGTCGTCGTGTTGTACACACACACACACACACACACACACTCATGCACCTCCTCCTGTGAGCCTTCTTTCCTCCAGGTTAAACGGCCCCAGTTCCCTCAGCTGGTCCTCATAAGACTTGTGCTCCAGACCCTTCAGCAGCTCCGTTGCCCTTCTCTGGACACTCTCCAGCACCTCAATGTCCTTCTTGTAGCGAAGGGCCCAGAAGTGAGTTGCAGGATTTGAATTGCAGCCTCACCAGTGTCGATGATCACTGCCCTGGTCCTGCTGGACACTATTGCTGCTGCAAGCTATTACAAACATGGTATGCTGGAACTCTTCTGTTAGGAGCTATTACTACTTCAGCAATGAAGGCAGGGAAACAGGTATTTTATTTCTATTTAAAAATGCACCAGATGGAAACACAGGTTATGAATAAATTACAGGAGAATCTTTAACTCTTAATGTGGTGAAGATACAATCATAGCCACAAGGTGAATAAGTCCAAAAACTTTGAAGGTTGTGGTCCATAACTTTGTGATAATCAATTTCTGAATTTACATAGTAGGAAGATGGGGATTAAATATATGGGAAAACACTTTGCAGTCTTTGCTACTGAAAATATAAATTTTCACTTCAGAGTTAATAAACTCATAATGTTTAAGAAGCCATTTCCCTTATTTAATGTAGCTCTTGTTTGATAAATCATACTCTCTTGTATAAGTAGAATAAAAATCTGGCATCAGAACTGATATTTCTTCTAGAATATGGAGGTATATATCTTTATTTAATTAAGTATTTGATGCTTACCTATTACTTTTAAAATCTAATATTTAACCCAGCAACATGGGTTAACTTTAGAAACAAAGTCTACATAAGAAACTGAACTTATATTCTACAGAACCTTAAGTAAGTGGCAATTTACGTTGTAGATAAATGGCAATATCCTTTAATTGGTCAAAGACAAAGACTGCGTGTAGGTAGATTATGTATACATCTTTGCTCTCTTGTTTATTCTTTGAATTTATATTTTAACTTGTGAAATATGAAACAGATGTTACCCTTTATATTATAGCTAGAGTGCAAAAGAAAAGAATTATAGTCATAGGACAAGAAATATCTCTCTGCACCCACAACACCTACACAGCCTGGGAAGTTCCAAAGTAATAACAGATTCCTGGTTCTCCAGCTAAGATCTATGCAAGAAAATTAATATGAAAATGCCTTCATTTCATCATGATGGCATTTGGGAGTTTTAGAACCCTCTAGTCCATTAGTCAGTTTTGTTAATGACTCTGCTCATCCTTTTAATCATGTGAAACACATTGACTGAGCTTCATTTAGTTCAAAGTGCCTTTCAGAAGCCTGAAGAGAAACTGAGTGGTGTGAAACTTTACCTTTCTCACTCCAAGTTATATTTGCTCATGTATATTAGCAACATATAGCTAGCTTCATTTGTGATTTATATGTAGATACAATATATCCATAATTTGTAAGAAAAAAGCATACCCATTTGAATGAATTAAAATTTGAAATTTGAGTGCCTAATATGTTGCCAGATTATCTGTTTTACACAAGTATTTCTAACCTATCTTCCTAGTGATAATTATGGAAAACTTATTGATACCTGCACTTCTTTATTTTCATTATTCTTGCACAAATATTTTATTTACAAAATTATTTCAGCTCTATGAACAGTTCTTTTTCCCTGCAATTTAAGAATTTCCAATATCAGATCTCAACAACAGTCTCAGAGGACTGTTTTTTTTGTTTTTAGAATGACTGCTTTATAATCAACTAAATGAGCAGATTTTGGAATTTTGCCAGCATGAATTTGAAGAGCTATATTACAGGGAGATTGAAACCTTGTATGAAACACAAAAGCATTTCTACTAAACATACAATATTGTTTATATATATATCTATCCCTTTTTCCATTGTGAGAACACACTGTGATATATTATGACAAATTTAAACCCTGTATATGGAAACAAAATAAAACAATAATACTCAGTACAAGCAGAACTATGGCATCTGATTAAAAAAAAAAAAGATCCTGTAGAGCAAAAGATCCTATAAAATCTTGTTTCTGCGTAACAGTGGAAATGTTTAAGCTGTGTACTTTCAGGAGCTTCTTCATTGCCTGAGATTTTTGTATTTGTAAATGTCAATCTTTTAAGAGTTTAACCAAAATTCAACACTGTCTCAATTAAAAAAACACCAACACATTCTTCTGCTTTGTTTTTGGATACGTTACATTCATAATGCTTTCAAAACACATCTGACATGTACTAATGGTACTGGGCTCCCTCATTAACAAGTAATCAGTGATATTTCCTTATTTTTTTGAACAAAACAAAAAGGTATCACCCTTTCTATGAAATGCTTGTAGAACTTACCCCAAAACCAGAAGATGAGAATTAGATTCTTATTTTGGTTTGAGAGCATTCAGAACCAACATCTCTAAAAAGTTCCCCACCTGACAAGTAAAGAAAGCCTTTTGGAGGTGCATGAAATCTCCCATCATCACAGCATTTCTATGATGGGAAAACAGGAAAGAAATCAAGAGGTTCTGGGAGAAACAAAGTTCCAAATGGCTCCACAATTTTGCTGTATTTTTTGTTGTTCAATGTGAAAATTTTATTTCCTCCTCCCCTCCCCCACACACACGCTGTGTTTTAAAAGTAATTCTAAATACATATATTTTCAATATACTAGTATCAGGAGCTAATTAGTTTGGTGAGTTTTGGTTGAAAAGACTCTAAGAATAATTTTATAGCTATACTAGTTCTGATAGCTTTTAAACCATAAGTTGTCAGTGTACAAATTAAAAATATTAAAATTTAAGTGAGTGCTTTATGTGTTCATTTGTGATATGTAGAGAATTTCAGTCATCTCTGAAAGTACAAAGTCTGTCTGCTCCTCTCCATTATTCTTGTTTGAATTCTTGAAAATCAATACATGCTGATAATAGAGAGAATAATTTTTTACCAAGAAAATAAGTAGTTTTGGATAAAAATACACAAATGTATTTTCTCATCAGGCAGAATATGACAATAATTATTTTAATGTGTTTTCAATAACAATGTTTAGCTTCATGTGATATCGCTCCTTAAGGGAAAAAATAGTTGTTTTACAATGTTTAACAAACCATGGGTTTGCTTTTTTTTTAATAACTTCACACACCTTTTCTTTTAATAGATTCCTGTTTAGATACTAGATGCATTTCAGACATTTTGAACCTGCAAATGGAAAAAAATCCCATGTTTCCCACCCTGCTGTGAATTTTCTTATTTAAAGATCCTCTTCAATGGTTAACTATGTAGAAATGACCTACTTTGTCTTCATTGGCCAATTAGTCCAGTTCTAATTCAATCCACATTTAGGTAAATTACTTCAGAGAGAGCTGGGTCAAGCTGTTGTGTTTTTCACAATGTTTGATGTGATTGTTTTGGTGCATTCGTAGAAATAAACAAAAACTGAAAGTATTTCACCCCTCCAGGAAATTTACAGTAGTAGTTGTAATTTTATTTTTCATTTGTTTCTTATTATATATTTATATACTTATGCATACATAACACTATTTCTCCTTTAAACCAGCCTGTCTCTGACTTGTGTGGGCATTTTACAGGGAACATGCTGATCTTCATGTTGCTGAGATGCTGTTTTCGGATTCTCTACTTATTTATAAGGTATTTATACATTTTCTTGTCCACATCTTCTCTAATTCTTGACCTGCCAACTATTACCATCTCAAAAATGTATTTAAAATTTTGATGTGGCCTTAGCTTTCTCACAAATCACCAACAATTTCCTAAACACAACTGAGCCAAATTCACACAGTGGTGCCTCACTAAAACATTCCAGTCTATGACACTATTTATCTTAGTTCCAAATAGTTTTGGATACCTCCTACTATGCATGCAGATGTTCACAGCATGACTGAACTTCCAAGACACAGAGATTCAACAGTCCCAAAATATTACAATTGGATTGCTGAAATGCATATGAATAATTCCTTTCTGTTATCTGTTGGATAGTTCAGAAAGCAGAATAGATAGATCGTTGTCCTGTGATGAGTAGCATCCCCTGGGGTTGGTACTGGGGCCAGTACTAAGGTTCAGCATCTTTGTTGACAACATGAACAGTGCACCCTCAGCAAGTTTGCTGATGACACCAAACTGTGTGGTGCAGTCGACACACTGGAGGGGAGGGATGCCATCCAGAGGAACCTGGACACGCTTGGGAGGTGGGCTGATGCAAGCCTCATGAAGTTCAATAAAGTGAAATGCAGAGTCCTTGTTAAGGAAATTTCCCTCTATGACTATCCAGGAGCCACTCTGGCAATCATTTTGGCACCACCTGAGCTGGGACTGAAGCCCCTCTGCAGCTACACACCCCACACTCACAAGATCAGACCAGGTTTGCTTACCAGCTTGACCTTAGGTTTTCCATATCAGAGTCTCAAATGTCCCTATCCTTAAAATAATTTACTCCTGGTGCCGTAACTAAATGATAAAATCCCAGAATATCAGCTTGATCTGGGTGCCTCTGGGAGCGGACCCTGAACAAAGGAATCCCTGCACTTTTCTACCCTTACAGTCTAAGTACAGTAAAATCTGGGGGTTGTCAGCTCCTACCACATCACTGAGTGTCCTGTCACCTGGCTGGGCCACAGGTTCCCGTGCCCTTTGTTATGCAAATAATCAGCAGTTCAAGACCTCTTTCCTCTGCCCGGTGTCCTGCCCCCAGAGCTCAGCCTGCCACTTGAACTGCAGCTGCGCTCCAAGCTACCTGCACCAAATGTATTCCTCAACAGTCCTACACTGGATCGTGGCAATCCCAGACACACCTACAAGTTGGGAAGATAATTGGTTGACAGTGGCCCTGTGGAGAAGGACTCTGGGGTGATGGTTGATGCAAAACTCAACATGAGCTGGGAGTGTGTGCTCACAGCCCATAGAGCCAACTGAATCCCTGGCTGCATCAAAAAGAGAGTGGCCAACAGGTGGAAGGAGGTGATTTTCCTCCTCTACTCTGCTCTTGTGAGACCCTACCTGGAATACTGCATACAGTTCTGATGCTCCTAACATAAGAAGGACATGGAACTGTCAGAGCAAGTTCAGAGGAAGGCCAGAAGCTGATTAGAGGACAGGAGCACATCTGCTGTGAAGACAGGCTGAGAAAGTTTTGGCTGTTAAGCCTGAAGAAGGTTTCTTGGAGACCTCGTGACAACCTTTCAGGATCTGAAGGGAGCTTACAGGGAAGACAAAGAGGGACTCTTTTATCAGGAACTGTAGTGATGGGACAAGTAGTAATGGCTACAAACTGAAAGAGGGGAAATTTAGGTTAGATAAACAGAAGAAATTCTTTACTGTGAGGGTGGTGAGATACTGAAGCAGATTGCCCAGGTAGTCATGGATACCCCAACCCTGGTAATGTTTTGGATAAGGCCTTGAGCAACCTGTTCTAGGGAGGTGTTCCTGCCCATGGCAGGATGGAGGATAGCTGGGCCTAAATGATCTTTAAGTTCCCTTTCAACTCTTAACATTCTATGATTCTCCTTCTGTTACACATCAAACATATATGTTTCTTAAATACTTCATGTATAAATCCTGTTCACACATTGTTTGTGTCATGAACTACTGAAGTCCTGTTTCACAGAATATATTGTGGTGAGGTTAGATAATGAAATCCACTTATATATCAGTACTTTTTCCTAAGATCTTTTGTCTATTTTTCTGTTTACTCTAACCTTCTGAAAAAATAAAGGTGTTAGAAACCACAAAGAAAAAATTATTTCACATAATGAATTTACGAAGCTGAAAATGCTGTAGATAGTCTTCAGAAAAAGCCTGTATGGCATTGCACATATTGTCTTATTATTATCATTTTATCATCTCTATAATTTGTAAGTGAAATTTAGAAGAATAAATATTATTTTTTCCAAGGAGATGGAAATCATACTGTCATTCCACAAGTTACTTTTTTCTAATTTTTAATTCTGACACACAAGCAATCTTTCACAAAGATTTAAGAATTACTGTCTTTAGTTTCTACAGCAGCAATATTTTTTGTTGTTTGTTTCTAGAGGAATATATTGTTAGCCAGAATTACTTCTTGACACTGCTATGGTGTTTTATTAAGCAACAGATGGTTCCTCAAGTTTATCATGTCTGTCCTTCATCAGCTATAACAGCAGGCACTCATGGATTTTACTCTAAATTAAAAAACAAACAAACTCCAACAACAACAAATGAAAAAAAAAGAAAACCTAAGAGAGAGATTATGATGGCAGATTTATGGAGGAAGGGCCGTCTTCAACATGTAAGCAGTCTTGTTTCTTTTTTTTTATTTTATTTTTTAAAGGTTGTGGCTTTATCTATTCATCAGGAAATAAAGGCTTTCTTTCTGTAAGTACAACAAACAGTGTCACTGGCACTTGCTTTCAAATATTCTGTGTAATACTTAGCGGGAAACAATACTAAATACATTATGAATATTTATCAGGTGTAATGTATAGTTGATGAATTGTCCCCTTGTTCATTCTAGTGTTATACACTCCAACATAGCCCCAGACAGTATTTTTCAAGAAAGTAGGTATCTTTATTATCTTATTTAATTGCCCATTGCACTACATCCACCATTAAAACTCTCACTTTTTTCTTTTTTGGTGGTGTACCCAGGAGTCTTGTGTATAACTGCTTCATTTATTGAATTCACTGCAAAAGGTGACAGAGAATTTCTGTTTTCAGAACTGGAAATTGCTAGTTTGTAGATGTTCATGAATAAAAAAATACTTGTGGTCATCTGAAAGGTGTGTCAGACAGATATTTGTGCAACATCATGGAAGCTATTTTATTGCTATTTCTGATAATAGCTCTCTACCTGGAGGTATGTAGTATTTTTTTTACATACCTCCCAAAACAAAAAGATACCAATAACCACTTAAAACTAAACTCATCTTTAACACACAGAAAAATACCCCCAAACCCCAAAATAAAATGTATACTGTCAGTATTCAAAAACTGTGCAAGACAGAAGGCATTAATGTATAATTAATAGGAGAAATAAGTTGTCAATAATTTTAGTTATGAAGAATTCAATTATCAAGTGTCAATCTGGTTTTATTTATAGATAGGAACCAGATAGATCAACAAGGTTCTACCTAGCTAAAATTAAGATTTTAATTTCTGTGATTTATATATAACTCTTTATATTGTCAAATGCTTTATAAATATTGAAAAAAGCCCATGCTTTGTGCGGTAAATCTACCCACAAGACTTAATGTTCAAACAAGAATGTGTGATTTTTGTCTGAATAAGTCTTTTATCAGTTTAGTTGATCATATGGATTTTACCACATATTTTCCATGGCAAAGAGACAAAAAAATAATTTTATAACTTTTCTGACATTATAGTTCTACATGCAGCTTTGTGTATGAAATTCTATTCTGAGGACTAAACAAGAGGTACACAGTAGGTTTGATAGGGCCTTTTTTTATGTTTTGTACAAATCTTTTTTTCCTAACAAGTATCAGATGGATTATTTGGTAGTGATTCTATTGCCAGCATGCAAGTGGAGGCATCACAGAATGACAGAATGGTTTAGGTTAAAAGGAACCTTAAAGATTATCTAGTTCAACTCCCCTTCCATGAGCAGGGACATTTTTCACTAGATCAGGCTAGTCAGAACCCCATCCAGCCAGGTCTTAACACTTCCAGGGATGAGGAGTCCACAAGTTCTCTGGGTAATCTGTTCCAGACTCTTACCACCCTATAGTAAAGAGTTTCTTCCTAATACTTGTCCTAAACTTACCCTCTTTCAGGTTCAAACTGATACCTATCTAGTAGCTTTTAGAATATGTCATCAAATCTGGGGCAGCCAGTCACCCTGGCACAAGAAATGCATGTACTTCTGCAGCAAGTATGTGAGCAAGCAAATGGAGGCCAAAGAGGAACTTAGCTTGTGCTAGACACCTGTATTTAGGAGACTGAATCTCCCCTTCATTTGTTATTCTTTTTGAAAAATATTTGTAGCATATTCCACAATTTAGGAGAAATTAACTTCTTGAGTTAGGATTAGTATCTCACTAAGAGTTACAGCAGTTGTTCAGTAACAGTTTCACAGTTATTTTAGATTGTCATAGTCATTTTATCACCTCACCGTTTATGTAAAACAAGCAAGTGGAGTAAAAACTGGCTCACTACTCAAGTAGAATTTGAATGGAATACTGAATGTGTCCATTTATTGTTGGTAATGAATTTCTTTTAATTCCATATGCAGTGTAAAGGTGTTGAGTTACTTTGTAACTCAAAACGAATTTTGGCAACACAGAAGACAACAGGACGTAAACTTTTATTGGCTTAGCTGCATGTTTCTGCATCTGTTCTCTTGTGTGGACAGGCTATTTGTTTTTGTATGTAAATGTTCTCAGTGACTGGGTAACTTCTGTAGAGAGTTATGTATCATTCACACTTAGGCCACAACGTCTTTCTAGCCAGACTGTAGAATGGAAAAGAAAGCAGAATTGCCAAGAGAGGTCCAGGAAGGGATAAGAAGGAGGCAGGCATGTAACGAACAAGTTTTGGAAGAATGATGAAGAAAGCCTGAGTCTTTTATACAGCTAATTTTTTTTCTTTTCTTTCCCAGTGATAGGAATTTTTATCTTCTTTGTAACCACAGAATCATTTAGGAACTACATCTACAACCTAGAAATGGTCATAATTTAAGCAGGTGTTTTAGGGGTATAGGTGTATACCTTAAAATACTGCATCCTATTATTTTTACACCATTCCAGGAAACTAAAAAAAAAATAATTAAAATTCAGTGACTTTGCCTTCATAGACTGTAAAGATATATCATAGATAAGTTTTAGAAAATTTCTCATCTGAATTCAATAAAAATCAGTTAGAATGTTACAGTGATTTTGATAGATATGGCATAGAGCCAAACACATCACAACTAATGCTGTACTATTATAATTTGCTCAGAACTTCGAAATTTCTAGTAGATTCCAGCATTTCTTAAAACTGTGTTTGTGTTAAAGAATAATGTTATCATATTTTGCTGTCTTTCAGTTTAATCAAAAAAATTCCAGTAGTTTTATTTCAATATTTTTGATTTGTTATGTGAGGCACATCCTTCAAAGTATGAGCTATGAATATGTAAGATCATTTAGTGGTTTTTCATGTACAGCCTTATGAATTAGTCTCATCACATATGAGTGATTACTACGTGTTTTACTGAGTTTCTGGAAAAAAATAGGCAAATTTGATAGTTAAAAATTACTGGATATGTTGCGACACTAGTGAGCAAACATGTCTGATGCACAGCATTAATTGGCTTAATAAGAAGTGAGATGACTGGATTAAAATAATATTTTTCTGTGTCCCATGAGGATGTTTGGCCAAGCCATAGATACAGATATTCAAGTTAGGAAGCAAAAGTAGCAGTCAATATTTGTAAAACTGAAAAACTACATCTTTTATTCCCTAGGTTTCTGCAACACATCTTTACACGAGAATAAAATAACTTTTTTCATTAATTTCTTATTTTTAGTGTCCCCTCACTTCAAATTGAGCTATATTTGATGAACTGTTCATATCTCAAAAGTGATGCTACACAATGCTTCAATGAAAATCTATGTTGGTGTTTTCAACAGTCCCACTATAAAATCTTGTCAGGTTGCTGGCTAGCTGCAACAAATGGCTTGGGAGCAAACATAGGGTTTTTTTTTGTTTAAAGGAAGAAAGGCTGCCAGTTTTTATTTAGGTTTTTCACACAGTCCATTTTACCTATTTGAATCTTTGAACAAGCTACAATTTATATTATCCTGGCTACTATGTTATCTAGGGTTTTATAAAGTGTCAAGGGGACAATTCTGTCAGCAGTTATTCACGTTTTACTGAAAAGCAAAATTCCTATAGATCTCCATGCTGAGTCTCATTTCTTCCTGCCAGTACAAGAACCATCAGATGACAGAATGTAATGAATATATAATCTTCTAAATTGTGGTTATTCTGTATGTCAAATGATTTTTCACTGTCAATGGAGACCTGTCTGGTTTCCTTGCATACTAGTTCAGCCTGTTGGTACTGAAGTAGTGGGAGATGAAAAGAAAAAAAATGCATAAATAAAAAGGAAATAAGATTGTGTCTCCAAACACCAATACAAGGAAACGGAATGAGATAATCTAGAGCAAACTGCATTTGCTTAAGTATTGCTTCGGAGATGAGTTCAGAGCCAATTGTTTAACTCCCTTCCCAGAATACTCTGATTGAATTATTTGATCATCCAGTTACAAATGTCAAAAAAAAAAAACCCAAAAATTGCTATTTTGGGCTTTTGCAGAATATGAGGGTTTTGTCATTTGCAGGGTCCACATTCGAATTAAAAAGGGGGAAAGAAATTGTGTTTGATTGTATTGCTGTTTTGATACTGTTATTTTAAGACAGGAAAAAGTAAGTTATCTTATATAATATATTTTGATACAACAGTAGCTTCCCACTTTCCCCAGGCTTCTCCCCTAGCAGGGCAGCATGAGAACTAAAACATAAACAACTGCCTTTTCCACTGTTTGAGCACACAGCTTCGGCAGAGACTCCTCCATTCCCAAGCATACCTTCTACCTACCTGATGGCTAGGAAATTCTATAAAGAGATAAAAATGTTAATTTCAATAAATTTCAATCTTTCACTGTGCTCACTTCTCCTATTTTGTTGTTGAGTAAGTGAGATGATGTGTTGGGGGAAACCAGTGTCATCTTAGCTATTTCCTTTAATTACGAATTTTGAAAGATAATCAGAACCTGGCCCCCATTGTTTCAGATTAATTATGTTATTTTCTTGACTGGATTTCAGTTAGGTTTCTCCTAAAAAATCACTGAATACCTCAACACAGGCACTTCCCTCAGTATTTCTTGCTCAAACCGTAACTGACTTCAGTGGCTTTGTGGCCTGGTGAGATTCTCTCCTAATCTACTGAATGATTCTTGTGACTATATAGGATGAATGCATATAAAAAAGGGACAAGAGATAAAAAAACTAAATCCTGTAGTGTTCAGTGAATTAAAAGCTCCTTTAGATTTAACTTTTGTTACTGTTATTTAGCAAATTCTAGACTTGTCTGAAAAAATTTGGGAGATGCTGCTGGCAAAGATTTAGGTACGCAGGGAATTAGACAAATGTGAACTGGAGTTTTTCAAATCTCAATTTTATGTGTAAGGACTTTAAACAGAAATTGACCCCCAAAACTGGGGGAGATCTAGCCCCCAACAATGTTATAAATTCTGATTCTATTCACACTTTATTTACACAATATATAATTATGCCTGCCAAACAGTCTTAGAGCACAGTGCTGAGCTACTGTTTTTGGAAAAATTGGAAGTTACACTTCTGTGTGAAGGGCAATTTTTTTCCCATTACTTTATTTATGAAAATGTTACTTCTGTGTTAGAACTTAGTGCTACTATGTCATCATCATTATGATTGAAAGTTTAATGGGTTTTAGAACCGCCAATTTTTTTTTTTTTTATTTTTATTGCCACATAAATCTAAATGATGGTAACAGTAACAACAACTTTAACAGCAATAATGCACAGGAAGTCTGGTTTTATATATCTATCTTCTCAAGTCATGGCAAAATACCTTTACATTTATTAGAAGTGTTTTAAACAGATATTTATTTGATAAGTATGAATATAAGTTTATTCTGAATTTTAAACAAAAAAGACCTTATACATGAAATTTAAAAAGTCTTTTATAGAAGTCAGAACTATGCAACAAAATGCAGTTCAATAGATTTGCCCTTATTTTTGCAAGGTAATTTATTTGATGGTACCACAACTTTGACAAGCATTCTGGCAAGAACTGGAAGCTTCACACCCTTACAGACTTTCCTGTCAACATGCTTAA
Organism: Dicrurus megarhynchus; assembly: GCA_013399195.1. Classification (NCBI taxonomy): domain Eukaryota; kingdom Metazoa; phylum Chordata; class Aves; order Passeriformes; family Dicruridae; genus Dicrurus; species Dicrurus megarhynchus. The sequence continues at coordinate 69,268 of VXAD01000740.1, forward strand.
GTTTCAAAGCATCTGTCAGTATCAAGCATTAGTTCATAAATACATAGTAATTGAGAATGTTTAATATTCATTAGCTGGGTAAAGTGACATTCATCTACCAAGTTGCTGTCTAAAACTTAGGCACATAATGCAAGCTATTTATCTGGATGTCCTCTAAAGTCAATGGAAAGGGGCATCTTGCAGAAGGCAACATTTACTCTAAATGTAAGTGACAAAGTGAGGAGGGTTGAATCACTTTCTACAGGAGGTTCTGTAGGTAACTGAATGACTGGTGTGCACTACCAGTGTAACTTCTATATAGCTATAGGCAAGATTAATCCCACTATTAATTACACATTATTTCACTATTACATACGTTAAAGATACTGCAGATATCTGACTTAAAAAAAATCAAAGTGTCTTTCCAGATATATGGTTCCATAGCATTTTCTCAAGATTATCTTTTTCATTAACATTTCTGCTGACAAATCTGACTGTTCTCAGAATATTTAAGGATATTTCACAAACAAATGGTGCATGTCTATTCATTGTCAAATATTATGCATCACGTGTAATTAAATGCAAGGTATCTCAGTGCCCAATAAAAGACAAGGTATTCATATAAATAGAGAGAACATGCAGAAGTACTGGAAAGAATTTTTTTTTAAATAGGACTATAAACTTCCGTGTCTCTGAAAATGAACAAATTGCAAATCCTATGGATTTAGGAATAAACTGTCCCCATATTTAGCTTTTTCACTCCTTTTATTTTCTTTCCAGTTATATTACGCCATCTTTGCTTCCTGCATGTAACCTTGTACCTTCCTCTGCAACACCTACTTTAAGTAATTGAAATTCAGAAATAGTGTTGTCGTTTTCCTTTGTCTGTATTTGTTTTTTTCCCTGTTGTTGGGACATATATTGATCAATGACATGTCCAGAGAAGGTAACGAAGCCGGTAGAGTCTGGAGCACAAGCCTTGTGAGGAGTAGCTGTGGGGGCTGGGGCTATTTAGCCTGGAGAAAAGGAAGCTGAGGGGTGAATTTATTGCTCTCTACACCCACCTGAAAAGGAGGGGTCAGTCTCTTTTCCCAGGTAACAACTGACAGGATGACAGACCTCAAGTTGCACCAGTGGGGAGGGTTAGTCTAGCTATCAAGAAAAAGATATCTTCACCAAAATAGCTGTCAAATACTGAAACAGACTTCCCAGGGAAATGGTGGAGTCTATGCCTGCACAGAAGTTTTTACCTTTTCTTGGCAACATTTTCCCCAAGGCACCCTCGTTTTGGCTGAGGGACTCAGATGTGCCCTGCAGTGGTGGATGATGTTAGATCGGTGAATGATGTTAATGAGCTTCTTGTGCTAGAGAATGCATATAATTTTACAGAATAGTTTTTCATTTTAAACCAATTTTCTATCATATTACATGAAAAACTGTTTATCAGGACTCTGATGTTTTCTAAGTTTATTTAACCTGGTTTGCTTTCAGAATTCTCACAAAATATTGTTATCTTTTTTAGGCTTCTGTAAGCCGTATTTTTTAACTTATAAATAATTGTAGTAATGCACAGACTTTGAAAAGCAATATTGTAATAATTGTAATTTGACATTTTTATAACTTATCTCCAAACACGAATAAAACATTAAAATATATTATAAAAATAAACTCACCACTTCTCAGACATTCAGAATGTGGAAACAAAAGTTAAAATACCAACCTGGTTATGCTGCATAATTATGAATGAAGCTGCTTAATGTTGAAATGCACTTTGAAATGTTACATTTTCAGACATTTATTTTAAAAATGCTGAAGTTCAGTTTCAGTAGGCATACATAAAAATCAAACACCTTTGAAGACACAATTTACTGTGCACTTTAATTTCTGAAATCAGCAGGCATACAATTTAGACTTGTGAACATATCCTCACAGAATTTAATGACTTTAAACATGGAGGAGAAAATGTATAAATACTATTGTACAGTTATTTTTATATGATTCTTTGAGTAAGGCTTTTCTTGGGCTTTCCACCCAGGTCTCCCTAATTCTTCCAACATTATAGAGGACCCAAACCCCAAGTGGCTGAATGACAGGATTTATAAAAGGATTTAGGATGGGGTACTTCTATCAACTCATAGAAATTATGAGTAAGTGGAAAGGAAAATATTTCCCCAGAAGTTACACATGCAGCAGCTCAGGCATTTCATTATCTGGTACTATTTTGTGGCACTGCTAAAGTACCTATAAAGTGATAACCAGGACAAAAAAAATCAACATCAACCAAATATATATATTTTTTAATCTAAAACAAAACAAATGTGTATGTGGAGAATCATTTAAGAAATATATCTGGCAAAGCCACTGGAACAAATTTGCATAAATTAATTCAGGAAAATTAAAGAACAAGAAAAAAGAAACTATTATCTTCTGTGAACATACTAGATTTCATTTACACTAATGAAAAATGTGTAGTGAAAATAGATGCATATACTTTACAATTTGCATTGTTTTAACAGTTCCTGAATTTTACAGTCTTTAATGAATGAATATACAAATCTTCTCATCAGAGACTGTGGAAAACATCTAAAATTCAGGCAATTAATCCCTTTTAATCCTTAAAAACACACGGTAATGTGATATTAGAAACACATGGTAATGTGTTTTTAATATCACATCAACCAATAAAACCATACTAATATAATTCCAAGTTAGATTAATTCTCTTTTGTTATAGGAAAAAAAAATAAAGGTTTAGTTCATATACTTTAAAACACCATTTTACAACATATTTTAATTTCCATGATGAAAGGTAGACAAACAACTGCTATTCTTAAGTCATACCTTTGAAGTATAGACATGAAAGAAACCACAGAGAAGAAAGATCACTTTTTTACTGTTTGATGATCCTCAGAATATCTAAAATTGCACACACACACAAAAATTGTATCCTTTTGTTTTAATAAACTTATCAATAAGATAGGGAAAAAAAACAATAAATAGGCAAAATCATATCTTTAGAACTGGGAAAGACAAAAATGGACTTTAAAAATATAAAAAAATCTCCTGTAAGATGAGGTCTAGCATATGCTCTTATAGACTTTGTATTTCTCAGGAGTTAGTCTTGCAAAGTGAAACAGGAATTTTCAGTTTGGCATGGGAATATTCTGAACACTATTACCCATCTGCATATTTATAGAAAGTAAAATTGTCTCGCATAAACTTTTTCAACCCTACAAAAATGACAAAATATTGCTAGGAAATCACAGAATCACAGAGTGTGCTGAGTTGGAAGGGACCCAAAAGGATCATTGAGTCAAACTCCTGGCCCTGCACAGAACCATCCCCAAGAGTCACACCATGAGCCTGAGAGCATTTTCCAAGTGCATCTTGAACTCTGTCAGGCTGGTGCTGTGACCACTTCCCTGGGGAGCCTCTTCCAGTGCCCAACCACCCTCTGGGTGAAGGACCTTTTTCTAATATCCGACCTAAACATCCACTGACACAGCTTTGGTGTGTCATTCCCTTGGGTCCTGTCCCTGATCACCAGCGAGCAGAGATCAGTGTTTGCCCCTCCTCTTCCCCTCACGAGGAAGTCATAATGTTTTAATGCAAAATTCAGTTGTATTTATAAATCAACAAGATCTTGGGTAGTCAAGACTGAAAAACTAAAGTGTTTAACAAATGGATATTGAAATCTTTGTCAGAAATTAAGATAAATGGATGAGCACACATAGTTAATGTAGAAAATATTATTTAATTTTACCCACCTTGAATTGTTCATAATAAACATTTCAGGTTGTGAATCTTACTTAAATTTGTCAGTTATAACAAATATGTTTGTTTAAGCATAAACACTTTGCACAATAACTACTCATAGTCTAGTTGTACTTTTAAATATGTTGCTCTAGGCTACTTTGCTGCTGGGTTGAAATTTAATCTGTGGTTTTACCAGAGATATTAGTGAATTGATATTATGTTTTTTTTCTTGCTCACCTCAAAATATTTTCTGAAAGAAAGCAGAAAATGTCTAGTAAAATACTTCTAATTGGAACACAGCATATTAGAAACTGTACATATTCATATATACTCAGTTTCACTGCCATATATACACCAAGCATGGCAGTAAAATTTCTGTAGCACGTTGATTTTAATTTATTTATCCAAACCTTCTTTGTAATAGGGCAGAATAAGACAACACCTCTATTAGTTTTGGCTGTGGAAGAGTTAATTTTCTTCATAGTAGCATATATGGGACTATGTTTTGGATTTGTGATTGTGAAATATTTTTCATAGCACAGGAATGTTTTATTCACTGCTGAGCAGTGCTTACACAGCCTCAAGGACTTCTCTGCCTCTCACCCCACTTGACCAGTGAGGAGGCTGGGGGTGCACAAGAAGCTGGGTGAGGACACAACAAGGACAGATGACCGCTGCTGACCAGAGGGATATTCCAGGCTATATGATGTCACACTTCACAGGAAAAATTGGGAGGAAAGAAAGGAGGGAGGTTTGGAGGAAAGATGTTTGTCTTCCTAAGTTACCATTACGTGTGATAGAGCACTGCTTTCCTAGAGATAGCTGAACACTTGCCTGTCCATGGGAATTAGTGAACAAAGTCTTTTTTTCTTTCTTTGGGCATGCTGTATCTCTCAAACTCTCTTTACCTCAAACCATGAATTTTCTCACCTTTACCCTTTTGATTCTCTCCCCATATCACTGGGGTAGAGTAAGCAATCAGGTCTCTGGGGCTTAGTTCCCAGCTGGGGCTAAACCATGATAACACCTTATATGTGAAATCAGGAATTTATTGCGAGTCTAATTTTAAAAAACTATGCAATTGAAATGCAGCAAATTATTGATACTATTAGTCCAGATACAGTAAATCAGTACTGGCAGTCCACAATTAACTTACTTTGATACAAATAAAAAACCTAATTACTAGCAGTGATGCAAATAAAATTGCTATGCAAGAAAAGCCTTAATCTGGTGTTATGCCCACTCTCTCATTATTTCCCTAATCCCAAACTGATACGTTTAGCTACGCTAAAAGGAATATCAGTTTGGCACCATCCTTGAGCTCTTCCTCAACAGGGGTGTGATGTTAATGGGGGGAATTGCTATATTATTTTTGTCAACAGAGGAACAGTTTCAATGTTGTGGGTCTTAGGAGTTGATTGGTTTGGGTATTGGGGATTTTTTTTTAATATTCTGTCCGAGTTTTGTTTGGGTCCTTTCTGTGTCTTTTCTAAATTTCTTTGCACTTTCTTTCTTCATCACCCTGCAAGCTGGTGCATGCAGAAATATTATATGCTTTATATTTGCCCTTTTCATAATCCCTGAGATGATTTTTCACCCATTTCCTTAGTTTGTGAGCAGTGTTGGTTTGGCAGCCCTGTGACTTCCCATCCCATCCTACACTCAGACACTTGAAACCTCTGATGTCGTCCAATGCCTGTACTCCTTTATTCAGCATCATTATTCTAGGGCCATAGGTAGGTCATTATACACATCTTAACTGCTTGGTTTTTTTGCATTTATATCAGAGTTATTAACAAGAAGTGTTGGGACACCCAATTACAGAAAGCTAAGCAAAAATTGGACAAATTAGACAAATTATGTTTTAGCCACCTGGTCATTATACAACTGTTACAACTAAGCAAGCTAAAACAAACTGCAAACAAGCCAACAGAATTTCCAACAGAGCTTGGCAAATCCAGAATTCTAGCATATGCTAATAAAATCCCTGATGATTGATACTAATAGAGACAGTATTATACTTACCACACTGAAGGGCTATACCCTGTACTCCTTCCTTGTGCTTTATAAGAACCACTTCCATCATTTGCCTGATGAATTAAAATTGCTTATGCATGAAAGTTGCATCTAATATACAGCATTATACTTCTTGGTATTATACCATCTATTATAAGGAAAGATGTGGATGTTATGTTTTTCTCTGTTGATCACTTAAGCAGTAATGGAATTTGTTTTCAGAAATTGTTCATTATATTGGACAGGATGCTAATTTTTATTGCTGGAGGATATAAAGATATGCAACACAGTCAGTCTAAATACACAGTGAAGCCATGGTACTTTAAAATGTCATTGGAGCACTTGGAAACATGGCAGTTTCTTATGTTAGTAGTCTGTCTTGTGAGACTTAATCTGCCTTAATTCTTTAACAAATCTGAGCATGGTTCTTCCAAGAAAAGGTCCATGTTCTTTTCTAACCCTAAGAAAGCCTAAAAATTGCCAGCAACCAGTAAAAATGTGATGAGAAACTAAGTTAAAGCAGAATGGATGTGCACAAGTGACTTTCATTGTTAAGTAAAAATATGATTTCTAGTAAGATTTGATGACTGCTCCATACTATATGAAATTGATTGTATCTGACACCAACAAATGGTTTTACATGGCAGGGGTTGGTGCTAGTTTAGAACAATAATAGTAAGAATTCAAGAAATGAGGAAAAAAATGGTGAATCTGTAATTTTACCTAATCAGTTCTGAAAACTGACCCACATATAAAGTGATTTTTAAAGTGAAAATGTAAATCAATATATGGATGAACCAGCTTTTATCTGTGATGCAGTGAACAGTACATTTCAAAGTATTTGGGCAAAATATGTGACAGGATAAGGTCAGAAAGACATTGCTAGAGTGTAACCTCTCTGTATTCTTTGCATGCGTATGAAATTCTGAGTAGTGAATTGATTGAGAAATATCAAAAGAAAGGTAGTAGTCTTGATATATGAGTCCAACTAAATCTGTAAGTCATATGGGCATTGTCCTTGTACTCTGATGACTCTCATGGCCTCAAAAGTCTGAGCATTTCTACTGTTTAGTCACCTCACCTAATACGCAGATATATTGAGAAATATAATGGCAAAAGCAAAAACTTTTCTAAGATCTGTAAAGCCTGCTCAAGAAGCTGAGAAAATACTTGGATCATTGTGATGATACCAGCTCTATTTTGCCATAGTTATATTTATCAGTATGCTGTGTAGTTATTTCAAAAGTATCTCCTTCTCAGCCATCTCTAGATTCAACTCTGTAAGAAGAGATAAAAGGGCAAGAGAGCACTTTTCAATTTTTTTCACATTTAGATTATTCATAACATAGCAAAACAGATACATCTATATAAATAAATATATTCTGCCTAAATATACAAGATACTTAGAGAAACTCAGCAAGAGAGAACATAAGAAGTGGAGGAGAAGGAAAAAAACAACCCCAAAGATGATAAAATCATTATGGCATTAAACTCAGTGTGTGGTTCTCTCCTGAGTACAGCTGAGATTTGCTTACCTAGTGGATAAATTTTAATTGTTGTTACTGAATCTATTCTTTCTGACCCAAGATGTCACATCTGTATGTGGCTCAAGCTATGTTTGCTAAGTTATTCTGGCATTAATCACATTTATTGTTTGCAGGACCACAATTCTCTTATTTATGGGCACTACCCTTGGGAATACAGGTCACTGTTATCTAACAGCAGAATCTACAGCTGCTCTTGCTGACTTCAATTTAAGTCTTACTTCCTCAACAGAGGTCATACAGAAGCAATTGAAGTTAATTTTATGAGACATCTGTTATATTTGTGGTTATACTCATTCTTCAAGATTGCCCTCTAAAGTAGCAGTTACTAAAAAAAATCCAGGCACCATAAGAGAAAGAAAACTTACAAATAAAAGACAATATAAGAAGTTTTCTGATGACTTCTATTCAACATGGCAAAGTAGGAAATTATTTTAAATGAAAAATCCCATCCTTTGGGGCATGAAATATATATGCAAAAGGCGCAACTCTGAAACAGTTCTCCCTCGCAAATCTGAAAGAATCCACTGACTGTTAAAGTGTTGCAATACCAAAAAATAGAATTGACAAATACCTAAACAATATATCTACCACTACAATGTTTTTTTTCCACATTCCTATATAATTTCAGTTTATATTAGAGGATTGTAAATTTATACTTAGAAAACAAAAGAAATAAAATTCCGAATATTTAGAGGTTTGGGGTTCTTTTTTCATGGCTTTTTAATTAATATGATGATTTTTTTGATATTAATTACTAAAAATAGAGAAATTAGCAAGAAAATAAATTATATATTCATTACAAAGAAAATGGTCCTCTGAATGTAAGCATCCAGATCCACAGATTTCTTTCTCTTGAAATGTTGGTGTCTGCTTTGAGTTTGTAAGCCGACAGCTGGTATAGCCAATAGACATTTCTCAATGCAAATTTCTCTCACCCTGATGCACCATCTTTGTTTATGAAAGTAAATCATACATCAGAATTCCCATCTTCTATTCAGTGCAAATGTCTAAGATGAAAATCTGAGACAAATTTTTGTCAATTCCATCAATGTACAAAATATCAATAAGATCTTTTGATCTTGAGGTAGTAGCAGTTGATGAATAATATGGTCCCAGAAGACAAACTCAGACGGACAACTGGGTGTGGTGTAGTGTTCTCTCAAAATAAGGATTTCAAGAATTAGTTTTCAAAGATTTTTTTTTCCTTAGGGTTATTTATTCAGTTCTTCTTAAGATGTGTAAATTTTGCTGGGTCTGTTTTCTCTCTTAGGCATGTTGCTACCATCTGATTTTTCTTCCTTAACAGAGTTGCACTCCAAGATTTTTTAAGGTTTCTATTTATAAATGTCTTCCTTTCCCCTTCCCCACATCAGTTTTTCCCCCTAGATACATTTTTCCCCCGACGTATAAAACTGTCTGCACACTGAAGTTTTTATTTTTATTTTCCTATACAATTTTTTGGATGGTACCAGTAAAAATACCATTAAAAAAATACAGTATAATTTCCACAAAATTTTCTCTCCTGATAAGTAGTGCCAGATAGCAACTTTTTCATGCACTCGATTATTTCAGTTTCTTCATAAAAAACAAGTCTTGTAATTTTTCCTAACACTTCCATATGGAACAGGCCAACTGGAAAATGAGCCTACCCTTTTCCAGCCTTCTTTATCATATTATCAGAATTTTCCTGGGAGTACAAAATGCAAAAAATCCCAATTGGACTAGCCTTAATGCAATGTCATATCCCTGCTATTGCTCAGATTGTTTTTGCTACACTTATCCCTTCCTGACATTCCTTTGTCAATACAGATGAGCTTTCTTTGTAGGTATCTGGTATTTTGAGCTGGAGACCAAATTACTGTTTAGTCTAGATCTAATTGTCCTGTGCTAGTACTCCTTCACATTTCTTTTAACTTTTAACATTAGCTTAGCTTCAAATGGCTCATTGCTCCTTTAGTATATTTCCTAGGTAGTATTACTCCTATTTTCACATCTTGCTCAAGCACCAGTCAAAATTACATATTTGAAAAGCCATGTTGCTGGCAAGGAAAATTTTGAACATGTTTTGGCTTTGGGTTTGTTTCAGTTTGTTTTGTTTTTCAGATTCAGACTTCTGAAATTCTAAATGGGACTGCTCCAAATTGAACTTATGAAATTTAATTCAATGCTTCATTATTTAGTTACCTGATAAATACCTATATTTCGGACAAACCTAAATTTTACACACCACCTACACTAAGGAACATATACTTTCATAGAATCATAGAATATATTGAGTTGGAAGGGACCCAAAAGGATCATTGAGTCCAACTCCTGGTCTTTCACAGGACCACCCCAAGGATAACCCCATGTTCCTGAAAGTGTTGTCCAAATGCTTCTTGAACTCTGTCAGGCTTGGCACTGTGACCAAGGCTCCCTAGGGAACCTGTTCCGGTGACCAACCACCCTCTGGGTGAAGAACCTTTTCCTAATATCCAACATAAATCTTCCTTGACACAGCTTCATGCCATTCCCTTAGGTCCTGTCAGTGGTCACCAGAGAGAAGAGATCAATATCTGAGATTTGAATATATGTTACCTGCATTTCATGTATCAGTTGTATGTTTACCCAGCATTACACATGGAATCATTCTGGTTGAAGTATTTCCACATCCTGAGGGTGCATCTGCATGTATCACTTTCATCCACATCAGCTGTTTGTCAAGAAAGTACTTTTAACTGCCAGGAGATTCTGCATTAAATGTTTTGTATTATATCACCCTTCTTGTTAGCACCAAAATACATTCAGAAATATGTGTATTGTACAAACGGAAGTTGATCACGTAAGAATTATGATTATGACTATGACTGTGTTATTAGGTCTTCCTGAATGAAGGAAAAGTCATGAACACTTTTTTTAGGTTGTATGGAGATTAACATTACAAAATTATACAAATCTGGCAAGAGTAACAAAGAACAGAGGACCATCTCTCCAGAGTCATCCACAGGTCCATCTAGCTCATGACACCAAAGGATATCTTGGGAAGGATGTAAAAAAGGGGCAATCAGGAAAGATACTTCCTCTAACCATTTATGGAGATTGTGTTAAAGTGAAGTTACACAATTACTATATAATTACTGCATAATTACTTAACTAACTGCATAAGTATTCAACTGATGAGATAAACCAATGTCCTGTTTCATAGGAAGAGTAATCAGTGGGTAGGTGGTGTATTTACATCTTGGTCTCAAAAAGATCTGGGAAAAGAGAGGTAAATGTCATAAATACAGAATGTTTTGAATTTCAGAGGGGAGATTACAGTTGAAATGCTTTCCATTTGAGTTTCATTCAGATTCCAAACCACAAGTTTCTCCTAATTTACTACTGCTTACCACATGAGCATATATAAAAACTGTACTGTCTTTATTTATATTTTCCTTCTCTGTTTTATGCTGCAGGTAAATCCCTGGACTATCATAGACTCATAATTTTCTCTGCTCTTTATTATCACCTCCTCTTCCAATGACTTTCCAGACTGGTTAAACTTCTAACATAAAGAAATTAAGAGAACAATTATCCCTTTCTCATGTATGTACAAGGAACAGTAATCACAGCAATTCACATGAAAAGATAATTATTGTTCCTGCATTCAATCCAATTTTTCTCTACTTTGTCCCACTTATTTTCTGCTAACAGTGTTTTAAGATCCCCATCAGGCTTCTTCAATGTTTCCTTTTCAAATAATCTTTTTTTTTTTTTTCCCTTCATTAAGAGTCTACTCTGCTTACATTCTTCCATCTGCACTTACCATGTAGGTATTAGAAGCTTTTTAACTACTGCCATTTGGAACAACATTCCTTTGTTTCTCTGCTTCATCAGCTTGCCATTTCATTTTACATTTCAAAAATATCTTTTCTCCATTGACTATTTCTTATTTTTTATCTTGTTCTAACACTACTCTTCTCTTTAGATTTATAAATGAAGTCTGAGAAACTGGATATGAAAAGAGAGTCATAATATTATAACATGGTAAATGTTCAGAAGAATTTGTAACACTATCCACTATCACAGGTTTTGTTTGTTGGTTTTAATTACATACATAATTTCGATGTGCTAAAATAAAAGACAACTGAAGAAAAGCCGTACAGACATTATGGTCTCAGTTCAGTTGCCCATATATTTCCTACCAAATGGCATTTGAGATGTCCTATGTTATCCCACCTGGCTTCCAGCTGCCACTTCAGAAAGGTTTCTGTCTCCACAATCATATGTGCCAACTGTCTCTGTACCTTTTAGAAAACCTCAGATGTGTCAAAAATACTGTGTTCAGGCAGCTGAACTGATTTCTAGCTACCAAAAAAATGCAAACTGAACTGATTGGTAGATAGCTCTGAATGTCCCAAATAGATCCACAGTAGCTAAAATGAGAGTTAAGATCCCTACTTCATGTGAAGACCTTTCAAGGTGACCTTCTAACCAGCATGAATCTGGAAATGAGTCAGAGACATGACAGAGCTTGTACAATTAAGAATTATTTATAATTTCGGAGAAAAAAATCAGAAAAATTAAGGAACTATGTGAATTAGTGCTAAAGCTACAAGATGGCCTTGACCCATTTTCCCATATTTAGTTATCTGATGGCTTTTCCAATACCATTTTTATGTCTTGATCTTCAAGTAGTGCTATGTCAGCCACAGGTCTCTTCTATGTTCTCATCTATTTGACACACAAGTCTTAGGCTAGGGAGCTTTGAATTACTTCCATGTGTCTATATATGTCTATAAATCAACTGTAATGACATTTAGACATCGAATTTAGAAGTCAAATACTGGAGGATAACCTCCTTTGAGTTGCTCATATGAAATATGCTCCTATACTAGCCTAAATCTGCCTGAGTAATGAACCATTAGAATTTAGGAGAGTGCTGGGGTAGAAGTATTAATGAAAATATTTCCTGCTCAGTAGATTTAAAAATAACAATTTCATGTTGGTAGCAGGAAAGGCAGTCTTTACATGTTCAAATTCAGGCATTAATGGTAGAGGAAGATAGTGGAATTCCTTGTAGAGTGATAAACCATAGGAAACTAAGAATGCTGTGGATCAGACTACAGGAATTTCTGGTGTTTGTAAAATGTAAAATGAATAACAATTGAAGGATTATAGTGACTTAATTTTTTGTTCTTTAATGAAATTTTTAAAACCCCCACTGTTTTCCTTTTTAATATGTAGCTATGGATTTCAGATTTGGAAGTTTAGTTCCTGTAGAAAATTCATAATAAAAAGAGTCCAAAATGAGGTTTTTCTTACAGACAATTCACATTTTAATACATAGACAGTTTATTAAGACCAAATGTTACACTTACATAAGAAGTAGTATCTTTATTAATTTAAACAGCAATAATTGTAGATACATTAATATATTAATTTTAACTGTTTTTTTCTTTTTTTTTTCTCTAATACTTTGATCTCACGTTGGCTCTAATTTTCATTTAGAGTGTCTCTCAGTTCCAGTATTGGGAGGCTTTTTGCTTATAAAAGTTTTTTGTTCCCAAGCTTACCATCCTTACTAGAACACACTCCAGAACTGTGTTCCTTCTGTTAAAGCCTTTTATTCCAAACTGTCTTCTTTAGACATTTTCTTCTCTTGAGTTCTTCTCGTGCTTCTGGTCTTTTCTGATGTAGCTCAAATGTTGACATTACACCTAAAAACAGTTGTTTAGTCGTTCTTTAAAACTAGCAGAGGAAAACAGGGCATATCTGTGGTTAATATTAGAAAATTATAATTTGTTATAGGTGAAATTAATGAAATCCTTGAAGTACTAATTTTTCTCCCTCTACTGCTACTTTTTTTCTTTGTAATTGTTTCTAATTGTCTCTCTTTGTATTTGGACTCTGTGATAAGCAGTACAAATAATATCATGCCCAATTTGAAATTTTCTTTCGCGTCTGTCTATTCATCAAGAAAAAAACTGACACATTTCTTTCTTAGCAAAAGTGTCAGATATGTAGATATAAAGCATTATCCTACAGTTAGTTTTAAAAAATAGTTTACACACAAGGTCATATACCCTACTTCTGAAAAAACCATGTTCCTACGCTATGGATTATGTTATAGCAAGGTAATATTCTCATCATTTTACATATACACTCCTAATTCCTTTATCAGTATTTCTCCTCTTAGCCCTTCTCTAGGTAAACTGTACATTTAGCAGTAAACAGGGTAGAAAATATGATACTAATGCAAAAGCCTTTGCTAATGGCATGATTTACTCTCAACCTCATTATTTTCTGAATAATAATCACAGCTAATTTAAACTTAATGCACAAGCAATTTCTTAGAATATCCATTCCAACAGCTTCAGAAAGACAATGATGCCAATGCTGAGTTAAGGAAGTGAAGAACAGATTTTCACCCCAGTGAGCAAAGATAAAAATTCTTTCATGAGATATTGCAGTGCTGAAAATGAAAAGTCATTCATTACTCACCAAACATACAAACACTTCAAGGATTCATTGTAATTTTAGAATCTTGTTCTATTAAAAGTACTTATGCATAGATATCTACATTGGTAAAACTATGTTTTTTGTGCACTTGAAATTGCAGCAATTGTGTGAAAAACGTACTTGGAAAAAGCCATCATTTGTCTCAATGTTTAAAAAAAAGAAAATCAGGGAGCATGAAAACTATTCAGATATCAGTTGTAAAATGATCATGTACTACGCTAAATTGAGCTTGTTTTAGAAAAAAAATTAGTATTTTAAAATTTTGCTTTGTGTTATTCTTATTTCTCACTGTTTAGGATTTAAGATTAAATGTTGGATATTCTGAATCTTAACATAATAGAAGTTGAGTAGTGCTGCTGAATTCAACAGAACTAGAATTTCAAAACAAGAGTAATTGAGAGATATATGTAGTAAATCAATACAGGAAAACACATTTTTTTGTTAACTTTTTGCTGTTAAGTTCATCTAGAAAAAATGCCATTATGAAAAGTAGGTCTGAATATTCTGTCCAGTTTTATTTGAAAAGGAATAGAGGTAGTAAAATTAGTCCATATGCTCCTGATTAGGAGCATGGTGAATAGGGCCAGCAAGTAGGGATTTAGCAGGTAGGATGAAAGAAGAAATTATTTATTATGAGGGTGCTGAAACACTGGAAAAATTTCCTAGAGAATCTGTGAATACTCCGTACCTGAAAAGATTCAAGATCAGGTTGGACTCGAATTTGAGAACCTAACTTAGTGGAAGATGTACCTACCCACAGCAGAAGAATTGGAACTAGGTTGTCTTTAAAAGACCCTTCCAACCCAAACAATTTTATGACTATGGTCTGATTCTCTGAAAATTATTTGCTGTTTGCAAACGAAGCCAGTTTTCTGCTTCAGCTGCTTTCTGATAAAGTGCTTTACAAGTTAGGTGATTAGGCAATGCCAGACACTTATTCAACAACTGTAAGGGAGCGCTGTGGGCTGATGATGAGAGTGGCAACCGGGATGAGCAAACCAAACTTTGACATTAAATGCATGAGAAGACATGGAAGAGACCCTAGAGGAGCTGCTCAGACAGCATGGGACTGCTAGAGAGAGACAGTAAAACAAAATAAATTACTTGCAGTAGAGTGCAGTTCCCAGCACTAGCTGGACAGTATGTCTCTGCAGATCAGACAGCTCACCCCAAATGAGGGTACTGAGGGAGGACTTTCTCTGTTCAGGTCTCTGACTGCAGGAAACATCTTGTGCTTCTCTTTGTGTCTGGGACACCAGCTCCTAAACAGGAACAGACACCTTTCAGAGTTGAGCTGACACAGATTAAGAGCAATTTCATGCATTCATTCACACAGTAAATCATAACAGACCAAATACTGATATTCTGTCTCATAAGCAACACTTTCAGCTCTTGCATCTGAGATTCATGTGACTATTGAACTGAAGACCAGCAACCATATACATATATACACACACAAATATATGCATATATTTATATATATCACAGGCTTCAAATAGAAACAAAATATTAACCATATAGTGGTAAAACTATGACTTAGAAGGCTCTTTCTTGAAAACAAAGAAAAGACAACCAGGTTGCTTTGTGCTCGGATTTTCAATTTACCACCTACTTTTCTTTCATGACCAAACTACAATGTGACATATGTAGAAAAAAATTCTATTTGATCCAAAATCAGTACCTGAATGCAAACTAAAAGCCAATAAAATTCATTAACCATATAAAGCTATTTTTCTGTTCTTGGCTTTTTTGTTTCAAATATTTCCGCAACCTATCATTTCCACTATTTCATTAAGTAAAAGTGTTCCAAAGTAAACTATATCAAAAGAATATGATGGCAAATTAAATACTATGTTGATGGCTGCCTCTGAAGGAATCTGTATGGTTCTCTTTCTATTCAATGATGATTGGAAGTATTTCTGGTTGCTTTGCCTTTAAAGAAATCCATTTAAAAATACTACTACTAATAATCATATAATAACAGTAATAATAATAATAATACAATCCCCCAGCATTACAATGTCATGGTGTCCTGCAAGTACTCTTTAACGCAGGAAACAATGACAGTTTCTAGTAATACCATGATACTTTGTTTTCTCAGCAGCCATTTGTTAGATAATCTGCGCTTACAGAGGACAGTCTTACTCTATGTTTTTGCCAGAAACTAGGTTTATGGGGAAATCCCATTGTTAAGATCTGCTAAATGCAGCTGTAAAGCCATATACTGATAAAGGGTTTTGTCCTAGTTACAGAGATAGGCGTGGAATTTTGTTTATTCCATACCCATAGCAGGACGTTTCCCCTACCACAGGAGGCCTTATTTTTCTGCCTATCAACTGTTTTGATAGATCAAGGCATCTTCCTCCTCACATGAGTTTGCTAATTGGTGAAATAGTCAATCAGGACAGCTTGTCTGGTAGTGAGTTATTTTGGCACCATGGAGGTGACATTCCCAGCTGACAATAAACATCTTGCCTTGAAAGTCAGATCATAGGAAGATAAGATTGAATTTCTGATTGACAGACACTTCACTTTACAAACTATAGGAGTTACACCAAACTTTCACAAAGCAGAATTCTTCTGCACATTTCCTGGAGATGTGTGGGGATGTCTCTTCAAGGTTTGCGGTGCCTATCTTGTGTAACTCTTTCAAAGGTTGAGTAAAGGACTCAGGACTCTGTGTACCCCATCATCCATTCGGTGGTAAATTACATTCTCTCCTAATCTCTACTATTTCTTTGCTAGCTTTAATATAGGTACCTTAATGTTGTGCACTGTTTCATGTAATCTACATGTAGTTCTTTTGTTTATCCTGTGTAGTAAGTAACTCTGTTTAAGGTCTTTTTTTCTGTTAATCTTCTCTCTATTTGATAAATAACTCAGGAGAGACCTGATCTGCTATTCCTTAGAACTTGAGAGCCAGAGCAACTTAGGTGCAGGTCACCTAAGTAGAGCTGCTGCCAAAATCTGAGCCTAAGTCAGGGCTTGTCTAATGATCTCACTTGATCCATAACAATATCACCCATTCAATGTGGAAGGGAAATTCCTGATTTCTTTTAGTATATTGGGACTCCAACATATAATCTCTCTTAGGTTTCTTTGGGGTTTTTTTCCCCCTCACTATCAAGAGGGTGTGGCTTGAGCAGTCTTAATTTCCCCTCAGTTTTCAAAACCAGTGCAGGTTTTTATGAAAATCACCTGCTGTGGCAGAAATTGAACTGATAGTCTGAATCACGGATGACATGATGATCAGAAAATTAAAAGAATTCCCTTCTGCATCTAGAAAAGAGAACATAAATAAATAAACATCAAAATCACATCCAGTGAATGTAAAAAATTTGCACCAAATAATAAGTAACACCAGGGTATCACCTGGTTATCAATTTAATGACAAATTCCAGTGCTCGTAGTTTGCATAACATTTTTCTAATGTTGGTCTCGAAGTATTTTGCAAGGATGATCTAAGCATGTCTCATATTTCAGTTGTTAATAAAGGCTTTTTTTTTCTAATAAAAAAGAAGAATCAGTCATCCAGTACCATTCAAGACTATCAGCATATCCAAGAATGGCACAGGCGGTCCTGAGTGACTCTTGTGTTGGGATGTCAGAACTGCAGCCCACGCATCTCTACATCCATGCCCTATTGTTTGATTATACAAAATTCGCTGGTGATAAAGCAAAAGCCTCCAGAGCTCATCTAAATCTTAGCAGCATATCTGCTGCTTTATTTCCTATCTGTCTTTTATCTGCTCAAGTTTTCAGTTATTAGACTAGATCCTTTTCTCTTGAATGCCTGGGAATCTTTCTCTAACCAGGGCAAATCTCAAATCCTATGCAACATTCTTGACTTATGATCATGATCAGAGAACTATGAATATTATAATGATTTTGAAAATTCAAAAAGAAAAATGGAATCTTAGAGTAGGATATTTGTGTTTGGCATAGGTTATCTGTGGGTTCAAAAGACTGTTCTAAAGGCACTTGTAGACACTGGAAAGGGAAAAAAAAGTCCCTGTTAAAATAGAGGATACAGAATCCCATACTGCTGGAACTATCAAAATTATATTTTACTTCAGTATATGTATTAGATAATAAGTTTTTGTTTATAGGTTTTCTGAAGTTCTACAAAACCACTAAGATTTGAAACAGACTTTCAAACCCAAGAGAACTAAAACCCCACTTTTTACTTTGTATAATGTTTTATATAAAAAACTATGATGAATATAAAAAAGATAATTTTCGGAGTTTCTGATATATAATATTTAGAGCAAATGGAAGGCAGTAACTAAAATGCATTTTTCATTATTATTTTAATGTTATAATTTTTTGCTGAACTTCCTTTGAATCACTAGCTGTAGGAACAACCAAATGAATACTAACATGTTTCTGAAATTGCTGAAGTCATGACAGGAAAAACTGCCAGGGTGGTTTAAAATTTATGCAGGCTGGAAGTACCAGCAAACATTCAAGTACATTCTCACATGTGGTCTGTATAAGTGTGTATGTGTTTATTTATTTATAACTTTGTATTATGAGGAGGTTTTTTTGAGTGATTGTGGGCTGTCTCCTGGACTCTAATACTGTGTGAAAATAACATGGGTAATCTTTTCTGCTGTCTGTAGCCCCAAGGTTAAAAAAAAAAAAA
>VXAD01000740.1:87730-173061 GCA_013399195.1 Dicrurus megarhynchus
AAAGTGAAAATAAATGATCTGTGCTTACTTCTAGTCAATAAATGCAGGAACTGAACCAGATATAAAGGAAAAAATACCCTGACTTGGTGTTATGGGGCTTCAGATCTTATAAGCATTCATGAGTACATGTGTCTAAGGGAATTCCGTAACAAGACAGTGTTTCACTCTCTTTACTGCAGTAACTGAGACAGATTTCTGGAACTGAAGGTTACAAGTATTGGTTACTAACTCCTGTAATGTTCATATGCTTGACATTAGAGACTCATCAGACGAGTGTCTGTTCACACACCACAAGGGAACTCCTGACTGGATCTAGTTCAGATGAACAGTTGTGGGATGGTGAAGCAAAAACACTGTGGTAAGAAATTGTATAACTAAATCCAGATGTGCCTAAGGCTGAGGCGAAAGAAGAAATTGCCATGAGCCCAGCAAAGAAGTCAGAGTCCTTCTAAAAGGAGCCTGCAATGGTCATTCTTCATAGGGACCCAGAGAAATACTGAGCATAAATACAGGGAAAAAAATTGAAAATTGAGAACTAATTGTGGGGGAGAGGGGTGGAAGGACAGACATGACAAAACCAACTAATCAAAAAAACCCCAAAACCAAACTAAAATCAAAGCCAAAAAAATAAACCCAACCAGAAAAACCTCATACACAAGTTTTACTCATTTTAATGAGACTTTTCTGAATTACTCAGGCAATATGGATTATTAGACTACTAAATCATTATCTAGAAAAAAATAGCTTTATATATATTCATGTATATGCTGTGTTCTCTTTTGTTATAAAATTTGTAAGTGGAACACTAGGCATGCCAAAAAGAAGTTAGAACTCTAAAATTAGCATTTCATTTTATACCTTGCAAAGCAGATGAACTTTCATAGAAGATTATTTGATAGAATGGCTATATATTTTTATAGGGAGGAATTGGAAGGCATTCAGATTTGTGTCTTGTTTCTAGCTCAGCATTTTCTTTCTGGAAAAAAAATGAACATCCAGGTTTATCTGCCCTTTATGCATGCATAGTATTTGTCTTCCTGCTACATAAGTGCTGAATTATTTAATAAGCATTAATATTCTTAATATGTTTCAACATTTTTTTTAAGTTTAATAGAAAGGAAATGATGAATGTTAACCATTAAATGGATAGTATTCATTAACACAAATCTTATTCTAATAATATTATTTTGAAAGCTGGGATTAGAATTGTTTTCAGAGCTTTACAAATGTCAGTGTCTGTAACTACTATGTTATTACAAGTGAACTTATACAAAATTATCACTGTTCTATGATAAAATATTTAAAACCTAAATTGCAGGTACCAAGTGGTAGAACTCTCAGTGTAAATAAATGGAAATTAACCTGTGGTGTTCTAATGAACTCTGGCAAAGCAATCATTATTTTCCACATTCAAAATTATATAATTAAAACCAAAATAACTTTTAAAAAAAATATTGTTATTGTTTGGTTTTGTTATTGTTTTAATTGACATTCTATTTTTATCTTTGAGATACTGTTGATTTCAGGAGAAGGTGGACATAAACATCTCTAAAAATCCCACAGTAAGTTGTGTTCATTCTGTGTATTATGGCACCAAAACAGATTTCTGAGAGCATGGACATAAGAGATAGTGGGTTCTAATCTTGTATTGTACACATACCTGTCATTAGAAACTCATTAGATGAAATGCATGCTTATAATTTCTATCAAGCACAGTGAGAAACACATCTTACCCTGTTTCTCACTGTAACAACTCATTGGTGTAACAGAAAATCAGATCACAACATGTTTTTTCTCTCTGTGATCATAGATTAATTTCTGCATAGGAAATGATTTGTCAGTGAGAAAGAGCAAGTCGACTGTGGCTCAAAGTTTGACATGAGCTATTGCTCTGGAACATTTGCCTAATGAGTTTAAACTTTTTATGTTTATATACTGCATAAGAGAGTACAAGAGGAAATGGTTTCAAGTTGCACCAGGGGAAGTTTAGAGTAGGAACTAGGAAAAACCTCTTCACCTAAAGGATTATCAAGCACCGGAAGAGGCTGCCCAGGGAAGTGATCAAGCCAGCATTCCTGGAGGTATTTAAAAGATGTATAGGTGTGGCACTTAGGGACATGGCTAGGTGCTGGACTTGGCAGTTCTAAGTTAGTAGATAGACTAATTTTTGGTGACCTTAAATGTCTTTTCCAACCTAAAAAATTCTAAGATTACATGTAAATCATGTAAAGAAGACTTTTGCACATGCCACCTCCAAGTGCATCAGGTAAAGAGCTTAAATTCAGCAATTTAACAGTGACAGGTTGGTTGGGCATGAGGGTGTCAGCTTTCCTGGGGCACTGACACACAAATGAAACACCGAGGGTCAAAGAAATCTGCCCTTTTTACATGACAGAAATGCATAACAAGAGTTATGTACTTCAAGAAGAAGCAGGGTTCACTTCATTGTACTCTTTATTCTTAGAGTATTACCCTGAGGAAAGTACTGTGCTAGTAAAGCCAGCAGGTGCCAGACTAGATTGGATCATGTCTGACCAACATGGGACAGAAGCTGAGTAAAAGGTCCCATGTGTTCTCGAAAATGCTGTCTAAAGCACATAAACCACATCCATCTATGCTGTATCATAGTTCTCACTAAACATGAGGAAACATACTGAGGGTGATTGCTAAGGATTAGGAATTTACTGGCTGAGAAAAAGAGTATTTCTTACTATAACAGAAGGAGAAGGAGAGGTTTTGAGTGACAGATAGATGGTTATTCATACCTATTGCTGAGACTTTTAGTCTAATATGCCCGGTGTATTTATAGTAAGACCTAAGTGACTGCAAACCAAGATTTCTTTACACAGGTAAAATTCCCTAGCAAATAGACTATAGAATAAGATACTCTTCCTTTTTCTTTCATTAAAAGTCTCAGTAAAATAGATGGAAGTGTTTCTAGGTCCTGTGCACTGCCTTAAGTCTGATGGGTTAAACTTCCTGCAACAGAGGAAAGAACTGAGTGCAAGCTTTCTGTTTGCTCAGTGAGCTGTGATTACCACATATGCCATATATACATATAGATATTTTTTAACTGATAAACTTCTCTGTATTTCACAGGAATCTTGATAAGGCCTCTCACAGGACTCAGGTAGAAGCATAATTGTTTCAAAGATTGAATATAGCTTAGCATTATGATTCTTAGGCCTGTTAAAACTGCTCAAAGGTCAAATTATAATAAGCAGACAGCTGTTGAAGAAGAAAACAGAAAACTGAAGTTTGAGATATACAAATAAATGTCACTTAAGTCCCACTTCAAGTACGTCTGTTCCCACTGGATCCTGCCCCAAGGCATATAATTACCTATTCCCTGATGTCAATGTTTCCATTCAGATTTCTGCAATTCTACCTTCTATTTGCCTTAATTGCTTTAAACATGGCAAAACCACTTCAGGGATGAAATCAAAATAATGCATATGAAATCAATTGGCATAACACATGGAAATGATGACACATTCCTCAGAGGGGCTGAAGGTTAAGAGCTAAATTAAACTTTCCTTTTTTTTTTCTTTTGTTGTGGTAACATGGGGAGGGAAGGCAGTGCCAACAACTGGATCAGAATCAATAACAGCATCTGTTACTGAGCTAGCCAGAAGCTTCCCTACATTTTTATATTAATTCAAAAAGAGGAGCAGATATTTATTCTGTAAGCTGAGGGAGATTCAAAATATTCTTAGTGCTAAATATGACATCATAATTATGCCCGGAAATTAATTCCTCGTCTATGATAGATAAAGTTCTTACTGAAAGACAGAAGGAAAGACAAGGAAAGACATGTTTATTTATGACAATAATATAGAAGATGTCTCTTACCCATGCCTTCTCTGGATTTCAATTTCTGTTCCTGTACTAGTCTTGACTGGAACAGAATTTATTTTTTTTATAAAACCCTATATATATTACCGTCTTTTAGATTAGTGTGTAAAAGAGTATTGATAACACAGAAGCGTTTTAGTTACTGTTGAGCAGTGCTTACACTGTCTCAAGGCCTTTCCTGCTCTTTACCCCATCCTACCAGCGAGGAGACTGGGAATGAACAAGAATTTGGGAGGGGACACAACCAGGACAGCTGATCCCAGCTAATCAAAAGGATATCCCACACCATATGGTGTCATGTTTAGCATTTAAAGCTGGGGGAAGAAGGAGGACAGGGAGGATGTTTGGACTGATGGCGTTTGTATTCCCAAGTCACCGTTACGCCTGATGGAGCCCTGATTTCCTGGAGACGGCTACACACCTTCCTGCCAATGGGAAGTGGTGAATGAACTCCTTGCTTCGCTTTGCTTGTGTGTGCAGCTTTTGTCTTACCTATTAAACTGTCTTTATCTCAACTTCCATTTTTTATCACTTTTAGCCTCTCAATTCTCTCCTCATCTCACTGCGGAGGAGTGAGTGAGCAGCTGTATGGAGCTGAGCAGTCTGCTGAGGTTAAATCCTGACAGGCTGCTGTGATATCTGCAGTACAGTGGTGTCTGTAAAAAACAACAGTGAACCTATAGCCTGTTGCATGTAGGTACTAACCTGGGAACACTGCCTTCAGATAGCAAAGGACACCTGCATGTTCGTAAAACCCTACTTCTTGCAGATGAAACTGCAGGTTTTACTAAAAGTAGTTGGAAATAGCATATACTATTTATTAATTGATTTTTTAAAAAAAGTGTTGAATTTTTCTAATATGTAATATTTAAACTGTGAAAATAATTCTATACTCATATATATGGGAAAATTGGCCAAAGCTCTTGAATGAAACACGTTTTAAAAATAGTAAATACAAGAAGAATGAATTAGGATAATTATATAAGTTTTTTGTGTAACTGAAGCAGAATCTTGCGAACTCTGTAAACTAAAAGTGCATTGCGCGTTTGGAGTGATGACAGTCAACTGCATACTGGGACACTTTTGCAAGGATGCTGTACAGCCATTATATCAGGGGAAGTGGAGTACCCTTTGTTTGATACTTATGAGTCTGGAAAACTGCAACGTGATAGGAAAATGGTGTCCCATATTTGATGCCTTAGTGTGGGAAATGAAGTTACAGAGAATCTGCAAGAGCAGACAGAGTACATAAACAGCATTGTGCTCGAACAGATAGAAATGGATACATGTTTCGATCTGAGGCCTTGGCGAAAGCTGCCTGAGTTAGAAAAGTGAGCTTTGCTTTTACAGCTTAAAGTGAAAACGTAGTTTTGCAGTTTTGTAGTTTTGAAATAAGTATACTTTATAAAAGTAGAAAGGTATTTTAACAAGTAAGAATATGCTTTATATAAGAAATAATAGTGATAAGTAAAAGAGTAAAGAATTTTGAGTTTAGCAATAAGTTTTTAGTGAAACTTCTTAGAAAGTTAACATGTAGCAATATAAGCCAGTATCATAGGCCTTAATAACAATATGATGATTGGTTAAGAAAATACGCATTGCGGTAAAATCATGTACAATGATGATTGGTACAAATATGTTAGCAAGCTTTGTGGCATTTGCTTATTGGCTAAAGGTAGTACAGAAAGCCTTGTAGAAAAAAGTAGCACTCACTGCTGGTGTAGCTGCCCTGGCATCTGCACCTGCTGCAGCTGCTGCCGCTGCTGCCTTGCTACCTCAGTGGCTGTGCTTGCTACAGCTGCCTCCGCCATTGCTGCTATTACCAAACCCTGTCCCATCCTTCAATAAAGATGAGACTGATTAAACAATAAACCATCTCTGTGACATCTCTCGGCCGTTCCCGGGACCCCCCGAAATCCCGACACCTTAGTATAAGACAGATGTTGACAAACCAGAGAATGCAGTGAAATGACTAAGGGAGCTGAGTCGGATTAAACTGGAGAATAAAAGGATAAAGGAGGGGATTGACTTATAGCTGTCATTTATACAAATCAGGGCTGTAAGACAAGAGTTTCTCCTGTCAAGTATCTAGAAGAATAATAAGGAAAATCACTCAATAAGTGAAATTGTGGTTGACTTTGAGGAGAAAATTCTTGACAGTGAAAGAAGCTGAGCATCAGAGGAGGTTGCCCAGAAGGGCTGTGAGACCTCCACCCTTTGATATTTTCATAACTCATCAAGAAAAGATATGAGCAATGTGACCTAATTTAGAAATTAGCCCTGCTTTTAACAATAGGTTGGATTAGATAATCCTCACATATACCTTGCAATTTTATTCTGTTAATAATTCCCTAATTCTAAAAAAAATGTATATCATTGAAGGTGATGATCTTCCATTTATAGGCAGTGTAGATATCTTATTTTCCTAGATGCTGCCTGTAGGAAAATCATGCTTTCAGTTGCTCTTAATTTTGCCAATGTTAAACCATTTAAACTTAAAATTCCCATCCTGGGTATTTGCCTAATGACATGAAGTGAGTGCACTTTTTTTTTTTAGAATGGAATTTGAGGAAAAGATCCTGTCCTGCATATTTGAAGTACAGTCATGCTGGTTGCTTTTTAACGTTTACCATTCTTCTGTTTTAGTAGAATTTTTTTAAGATTGCTTGATAGCTGAAAGATAGATTGATTAAAAGAAAAATATTCTCATTAATTAATAGTCATTTCTGTATATGAATTGGAGATGTGTGGGCCTGTGTGGTAGGGAAGATCAGGAAAAGAAGACCAGAGAGGGATATTACCAAAGAGGGGAAATGACAAAGTTTAGTAAAGAGAGGAGCTGATTGTGGAAGAGGATGGTCAAGTACAACAATGAAGGAGACATGCAGGGACCAAATTAGGCAGTGGTAGGAGATAGTAAATATGTATTAGAAGCCAGGTAGTGGAGACACCAAACATGGGATTGTTGGAATGGCGATAGTGATAAAAACAGGAACAGACACTGAGCATAGAAAGGCAGTGTCAGAAGAAAGTCAAATGACAATGATGAGTGTAGAAGTCTTTCACATTAGACAAACTTCTCTTCAGAGTTTTAGTCGAAAACTGTTCTTCCTGAATTTAATGTTTCATTTTAATTTATAAGAGTATCTGTGATAGTGGCTCACAACTCTGAATGTCTCCATCCTTCTGTAAAGCTAGGCTAATGGAGAAGTTAACAGCCACCTTAGTGCTATATTTCACTCAATTAATTAATATGATAAGCTCTCTGAAATTCTTGTAAAGATCCTGAGCCTGTCAACGACTTCAGGGGGTGACTATCATTTTTCTGTGCTATGATTTTTCTCTCTTTTGTGCATAAAATGATACATTGGTGAATATTAGAGTTACAAAGGAATCAAAAAGTTAGGAAAAACAGAAATAAATTTTGGCTGTCCTGTAGCAAAAAATAGCTTCTAATGATATTATTATGCCACATTACATGATGTTTGTCTGCCTGGGGGCTGAATTGTATTTGCAGGTGTAACCTTTATTCGCACATTTCGTAGTCATCTTAATGATTCATTTTTCAACTTTTGTATTCTTTTAGCTACATACCTATATGGACATATCCTTAGCATGCAGATATAAAAACCATAATTAATTCAGTTTAGGCTATTTCTCATTTCCCATTGCAATTATTCATCAGTACACCGAGTTTTTGAGGTTTAGAATGTTATTGTAATCAGGAAAAGTAGTACTAGCACATCCTGAATGTAGAGAAAAAGTTATACAGTTATAGCTTATCAGATCTTTTCACAAGGACGCTTAAAATTTGTTCCATATTCTCAGAAAGTCTCTATTTCTAAACTTGTTATGTTTCTTCAATGTATGTTTTTGTTTTGTTTTGATTTATAAACATTATATTTATTTATTACATATAATGTCATAGTTTGAGAATAGCATATATAAATGTTTTCTGTGGGAAAAAAATCTTAAAATGTTGATTTTTTCATTACAGTAACAATAAACACGGTTTGCATGTCAACTAATGAACAAAGAAAAAATGCAATTAAGCACATAAATCTTTGGTGGCTATACTTTCTTAATTTTTGATTGCACAGTTTGTATTAATTTAGACCATTTTTTACCTTATTATTGGCCTTATGTTATAGTTTAGTAGGAAAATATTTTAAATATATTTTGTTCTCCATAGGTGTCATAAAGCTGAGAAGGTTTACATCACTTCCACATCACAATCTTCACAGCTCTTTTTCTGCATAAAGTACTGTTTCTTTTGTAAAACATGGCTTCATGTGATTCATCTGATTTCATGAGCAAATTAAAAATTTTTATTTTATACTAACTGTAAAGATTTGAGGGGGAAAGATTTTCTCAGAGAGAAACAGACATCTTTTCTAATATAAAGGAGAATGTTGCAAATATAAAACATGTATAGCAGCATAACAGTGGCAGCTGCTGAAACATATGTAGTTGTAAATTATATATGACCTCAATTGAAGACTTATTTTGCTCTTCATCAATAATGCGTAATTATCCAAAAAGGTTCCTACATCAAATAAACACATTTCATAAAAAAAAAAGATAAAAATGTCAGTCTAAAGATGGTTTTGATAGTTTACTTTGTAACAGTTAGATGCAAATAAAGGAAACAATTATTTCCCTGGGATTTCCTCCTCCCCCAAGGTATGAGAGCTTATGCTACTCTGTTGCTGTTTAACAAGGAGAAATATCTAATCGTGAATGTATTTATGCTGTTTACACTTTCATTCTCCATGAAGCCATACAAAATATAATCCACATTTGTCAAACCCAGTACATTTTTTCCTTTCATTAGCTTACATGATTCTCAAAGAGCGAGAAAGTACGTATCACAAGGGGAAATTTTCCTTGTTCAAATGGTTGGTCTTCCAGAGCTTTGGGACAGAGGACCATGTAAGGCTTTCATTCTGGGAAGTCCAATTTATATTAGATTTATCAGGCAATCACAGAACTCTGATAGCTGTAATGCAAGGGGGTTTTGGTTTATTTTTTTATTTAACCTGTATTCAGCTAATTTATTCCTAATCAAAATTTAATCTTTTATTCATATAAGCTCGCAACCTGTGCATCATTAAGGTTATACCTACTTCATTGGACATAGCTTTGCTATTAAAATGATGCTTGGGAGATCCTGGTTTAGATTCCTTTAGGAGGAATCTATACAGCTTTCTTGAACGATGTAATGACCAAAGGAATAAGAATAAAGGAAGAGGGAAGAATGACAGGAGAAGACCAATTTTTTTTTTTTTGGAAACTGACTGAGATAAAAGCATTGTGCTGGTGATGTTTAAAAATGTTCATAACTACATAGCTTGCATGTTTCCATTTACCATTACAAATTCTTGCTAGATATTTTTCTAGTTTTCAAATTACTTGTGAAACAACATTGTGTGTGTGTGCAAGACAGAATTTTTCTTGTGCAACTGGTCTCCATACACTTCTCCACTACTGAGGGGAGAAAGAACCTCACTCAAGGGCTGTTCAAGAGTTTAATTTTATATATTCTGTATACCTCTCTGGAACAACTGACTTTTCTTCTCTAATCATAGAGAAATTTTTATGTGTCAAGCCTCCCTAGTGAACTTTTGTGGCTACTCTTGTCTGTTCAAGGTACAAGAAACAAGCTAAGGCTAGATCTGAAAAGGATTTCAAAATTTCAGTACTAGCTGCTGTAGTGCTCAAATTTCAGTCATCTTTCTACTAAGATCCAAAACATCAAAGCTGAGGCCTGGATTGGTCATAAAATCATCTGTAAAGATTTTCTGATCTGTACCCACTGGAGCTTTAATTAAAGTTCTTGTCTCATCTTAGCAGGTAACTGCCATGAAAAACCAGCTGCAGAATCAGATTTATATTTTCATCTCATTAATTGCTTCTTACAAGATGTAGCACTTTCAGAGGATAGAGAGATCAGTCATATGTACAACACTTTTTTTTAGAAAGAGAAGAGAAATGAAATTGGGATACTGAAATACTGGGCTGAGGACTCTGATCATTGAACCAAAACATGAAAGAGGCAGGAAAATGAAATAATATTTTTTGTTAAGAATTTTTAAGAGATCTAGAGGATTTACTGGTGAAGCCTAGAGACCCTACATATCTTTAAAATTATGTGACTGTTGAACAGATATTTAAGGATCTAAATTTTGGCTTACTGGCATATGCGGCATCAGTATATATCACATATAATCATTAAAATCCTTTTATAATCCTCAATCTTAATTATTTTAATTACTTATGTTGTGACTTGTGTAAGAAGATGCTATCTGCATCCATTATTTTAGTGCATTCTTTTGGTAAAAAGCATGTACCTTCTGTATTCACAAATAGTCCATACTATCATTCTTTGTGAGGGATTATTCCAAAACTAACAGACCTTTTCTTAATGTAGAACAATTAGTACAACAGGTATAACCCACCAGATTGTGCAAACTGGGGCACCTACAACAGGTTGCCCAGAACTACAGCCACATGACTTTTAAATATCTGTATGGAATAAACTTCACAACCTTCCTGGGCAACCTGCATCAGTGCTCAGTCACTCTCACAATGATAAAAGATAACTAGATAAAAGGATTCTTATCCTTAATTATTTGGGGTTTATTCTAGATATATCACTTAGACTTCATCCATGTGTAAAAAACCATAGATGCGATCAGGGTGGTTCATCCAATCCTAGAATAGAACAGACACAAAGAATCAAACTCTGGGTGAAGAGTAATACAACAGAGTTCAGAAGACTATTCTTTACCAGATATTTCACTTTTAATTGGATGAAACCAGGTGAGACAAATTTGAAGTGCAGCTAGTTTTCTTGCAGTAAATACAGAGAAATAAGTTGTGGCACAATTTGTCTTGTCCAGAAATAAATTATTAAGATATGTGAGATGAATGTCACAATAGTATCTATTTCCATGGCCTGAGAGAACTGAGAAAGGAGTCAAAGTTAATTAACTCAAATGTAGATTCCATAGACATATCTATTTTTTCTGTGATTTGTTCTTCCCTGCAAGACTTGTGAATAAGCAAGAGCTTGGGTTTTAATCTACCAGAGTTTAGAATGGTAATGATAATATTTATGTAAATGCTACTGAATATTATACAGTTTTCAAAGTAGCATGTTGAGTAGCATGATGTTAATTGAATCTCTATAATTTCTGTCTGTGAAGCTGATTATTTTGTGAAATTACATGCAAACCTGACATTTGTGATGATCATCTCCTCTAAAGGCATTATTTATGTTGATATTTTGAATGAATCAAGTGGTCTCTTCCATAGCATGATGGGTTGAGAGACTTATTTGTACTTCTCCATAATGACAAGATGAAGCATGATGAGTTCATTAATTGCAGATTTATTCAACCTGTTGCTACTGACAAGAAATATATTGAACCCTGCATTAGAATGCTTCCATTTTCACATCTCATAGATACTGGCTTATATATAATGACCATCAAATTGACTTTTACTTGTACATTTTGCTGATAAGTTTTGCTACTCCAGGCTACCATTATTTGTCTGTTTTTTTTGTGAAAATAATGGTAAATATAAAAAAAGATTTAAATATTAGGCTGAACAGCACCACACAAAATGAAAGGATTGAAAGGAGTCTCACAGAGATCTCTCAGAGATGAAGTCTTGAACCCCTAACTGTGTATAAAAGTGGAAGACCAGATTAAGCATCAGAGAGAAATTCCTGAGACAGAGAAAATCTAGAATATTATGATTTCTGTCAACAGAAAAAAAAACCCAGAAAAAAAGCCACCTTCTCCTCCCATAGATATTCATCTCCATAGGTTTTGTGACCTGATCCCAAAGGTGAGGGAAGAGGTTATGTCTCAGATAGGTGTGAGTCAGATGAGAGCTGGTCACTGAAATCGGTTGGAGAAAAGAGCATCTGACAACCTTAATTTCAGATCTAGAGATTTGCTACTTTGCTTGGGTGCTCAGAATCGGGATGTTGCAAAGAACCCACTGAGGTTCATCTGGTCTTCCAATGAAGTCACTTCATTTTATTAATGTAGGAACCAATAATGATGCTGGCAGAGACTTCTGGTGTAACCAAAGCCATTATATATCTCTGGGTGTAAAAGTGAAGGAGGGCGTGGAGGTCCAAGTGGTTTCTTCTCTATACTGTTGGTGAAAGAGCAAGACATGGGGAGGAGCATGTGGACTCTACAGGTCAATTCTTGGTTGCACAGGTGACATGGTCAGAAGGGATTCAACATTTGTGATCCTAAAGACCTATTTGAAGATGAAGGAATGGTGGAGAGAGACAAGGTCCACCTGATCCATACTTCTGAAACAGCAGTTCAAATTATGGAGACCTTTTGTGGGATTGACAACCAGCTGGTTGAGAGTTTGTGGATCTCACAATCAGTGGAGAGGTAAGTAAAAGAGACATCACGTTTGGGCATTTTCTGCAGATACTTGATTAAAATATAGAGTTTTTGAAGAGCCTTTGAAAAGTCTTTGAAGAGCCTAATGAGACCTTGCCCATGCATAAATGTAGGGGTGACATGAAGGAAAAAAGTCTCACTCACAGCTAAATATGTGAGAATGGTAAGAGGAGCTAATACTGCTACATTATTCAGTAAAGGACTAGACTAGGAAAATTTGGGCAAGATACTAAGTTGGAGGCTCATCCAGTGGCAACAAACTCAGGTAAGACTAAGCCAATAGCTGTACCATACTGAAGATAAATACCACTATACCATTACAACTAACAGACCTCAGCTACAAATCCTATCACTAATAGGCAAAAAGCTTCACAAAATAGTTACTAACCAACTTTTAAAAAATGCTCTATTTAGGGTTTCTTTTAAAATCACTCTGTAAGCTAATCTCAGATAATGTAAGAATTAAGTAAGATCTACTTTGTAGAAGCACCATGTAAAAGGCACTGTGTGGTTTCTAACAGTGTTGATTAAGACCAAGGCTGCTTTCCCCATCACAGTCATTGCAAGAAAAGTCAAAGAATTAATATGTTTGGTCTCTCCTGGGAATTAAAGTGTGACTGGTACCTTGCTGACACTTATCGACAGCCTGTTCATTCTGATGCCCCCATAATGTATTGTTTGTTTTTTCCTTGTCTCTCCTCCTCAACTTATCCTTCCCCTTCTCTACTCTTCCCCTCACCTTTCCCACTGTGTGGTATCTGTCTTTCAGAAAAACAAACAGAAAGTAGAAGAAAACTCAAAGAGAGTCTATCAGACGAACCTGATGACAAGGATTCCTGCCACAGTCAAATGAATACTCTATTTTCATTGATTAACACACTTAGTTGCTTCCTACCCTGCAGTCAGATGTGTGACATCTTAATAGAGAAACAGGACAGGTATATAACTGAAGCCCCTAAGTGTGAATCCCAACCAGATGGAGGGGCAAAGAAAACCATGTGGTTAAATAATTACTTTCTATGTCTATAAGCACAAAATACAGCACTTGAAAAGCAGATAAATTGTAATCTTTAAATCAAATACTGTTACTCTCATTTGTTTCTGAGAGATGAAAACATGATATTTTAGAACTACTGACACAGTATTCTTTACATGAGCCCCTTTTGGGATGGCAGCTACTGAAAGCTTGGCAAACTAGTTTTCTTATTTAGCCAAGTGCAAACCTTTAAAAAAGTGAGGTGCTTTTTTCTGTGTTTAAATCTTCCTCCCAGAACTATTTGCCTTACACAGCCATGCAGCTTCATGTAAGGTGTCTGATGGCATGTGGAATATCCACATGGGCCTTGTGGAAACAGTGCAGAGTACATTTATATTCTCTTAGAAAGTCAGCTGATGGTCATGTAGCAATCTGAAATAGTACTAATGTGCTATATTTAACCATTTCTCTCCCATTTCAAAGCATCAATCATTGCACTAATTGGTGCAAGAAATAATTTTTCAATGCAAATCTCATTAAAATGCAGCATCTCTGTGAAGGCTATATATAAAAAAAGAAGGGTACTGGGAGCGTGAGCATAACATCAGGGAAAGTAGGTAGATGTTAGGAAAACAGTTTACATGTGTTTTAAAGTGTGTCCCCTACTGCCTATAAAAAGGTTATGAGTGCAACAATTTCTGATCATGAAAATGTATCGTGCAAGAAAATATATTTAGAACTGCATAAATTAAGAAAAAAAAAGATTTTTCATTAGTTTCCAAAAAAAGTATCAGTTTTTATTTCTGAATTTCATAAAAATCCATTTGTAATTTTTTTTGTGGGCTTTTTAAAAGCCCCATTTATTTCATTTTTTACTGAAGACTTTTCCCTTGAAAAGTGCTCAGCTGTTATCAAGTTGCTAACTTACTTATATAGGAACAAAGAGTAGTTATCCACCACTACTTTGTAATATTTGGGTGCTTCTGCTAAGAGATGCCAACAGGTTTTCAGGCAAGATATGGACACCAAAATAAATGTGTAAATGTATTTATATATTATCCATGTATTTTTTCATCTATTGCCTGTGCACCTCAGATATGTACAAAATGAAAAATTTTTATTTTGCTAAACAAAGTACAAGAAATTGATGCAAAAAATTG
This sequence comes from Dicrurus megarhynchus, assembly GCA_013399195.1. Classification (NCBI taxonomy): domain Eukaryota; kingdom Metazoa; phylum Chordata; class Aves; order Passeriformes; family Dicruridae; genus Dicrurus; species Dicrurus megarhynchus. Next base: position 102,160 of record VXAD01000740.1, read on the forward strand.
GGTAATTTAAGAGATGGGAAATAAAAGGAGGGATAAAATTTTTCATGTGTAGCTAAACTTTCATTAAAAAAAATGATGCTAGAGAACAGTACTGAAGAAAGACCTCTGGTAGATTCTCTGTGAAAATACATAATGCTCTGATTGTGTTGTTCAGAGCTGACTGTATGAAATGTACCACAGAGACCTGATTTTTAAATATTCTTTAAAGAGCTGTGTTGCAGGCATTCACATGAACCTTATAAATACTAGGTAATTTTATATGGCCCTACATATAAAGCAGCTGTAATACACCATCACAAGATTTTAAAATTACTACATTTGCTCTTTTGTTTGCTGTAACTTATTTGTTTCAAGTAAATTAATGCCTGGACTTTCTAAGTTAAAAAAAAAAATGTGGAAAATTAGGAGGATATAGGTTTTCAATATGAAGTTGCTCTAGCCAAAAGGTGTCCAAGACCTTCTTTGAGATAAATCTAGTCCCTGACCATTTTGAGAACTGGAGATCCCATACGTACTAAACCTAATAGATCTGATCAAAAGCATTTAAAATCTTGCATGCGTCTTTCAGGTGTATGAGCTTTCTTAACTCATGCTGGTTAGTGCTGAGTTTCCAGATGCCATGTGAAGCCTGTCTGAACTTCAGGTATAGCTACTGCCATATTAATTATCAACAGCTTCCCTTTGACCAAGAATCAAGTAACAACTAATCATAATGAAATAGGAAAGTATATAACAGATATACATATATTACTTAAGGAATTTTAGATCACTAAAATATTTATAAGACTGATAAATCAAGCCAGTTGCAACCTCTAAACCAAAACTTTGCTAGCTCTTTATTAGTATAATTTACCTTAACAGTTAATTTTTGAGGGTCATGCTTCCTATTCCATGTCACAAGCTCAAAGTAGCAAATCTCCAAAAGTTTTAACTAGCTGAGAGTGTAGAGTACCATGGAGATGATGTCCTAAAGTTAATATCAACAACTGTGACCCTTGATTTTTGTTAGTCATCGAAGTGACAAAGCAACAGAACTCTTGGTGCAAGTAAAGTGGAGCAAAATTCATCATCTTCTTTTTTATTTTTTACTAGACCCCAGACTCACAAACTAAACCACAGAAAGTTCCATCTGAATATGAGGAAAAAATTCATTTCTTCCAAGGGTGACAGAGCACTGGAACAGGCTACTCAGAGAGGCTGGGGAATCCCTTTCTCTGAAGATAATCAAAACTCACCTGGATGTGATCCTGTACAACCCACTCTAGGTGAATCCACTTTAGCAGGGGCTTTGGACTAGAAAATCTTCCAATGGCCTTTCCAATCCCAACCAGTCCGTGATACTGTGATCTCTTTTTATATGATGTTTGAATCTCTTCAGCTCCCAACCTTTGGCTCTGTCCCTGGACTACACACTGTGCAGTGGTTGAAATATTACTTTTTGAGTCCACCAGATGTCACAGCCTGCTACTCCAATTGATTGGATGCTTCTTTTCTCACTGTAAAATCAGTCTTAATCTTATCAGTTCTTGAGCCCCTGTTCATCATTCCAGGTCCTGTTTTCAACCTGTGCCCATATTTTCAGGGCTTTTGCCATTACTCTATACTTAAACATTACGTTGTTTTGAACCCAAACATGAGCACACTGATAAACCATGACTGGATAAGCACTTCTAGGCCCAATGGTCCCATGCTAAAAAATAGCTATGTCCCATTGTTTAGCACAAACAACTATGATGTCACAGGACCTGTGCCATGAACTTTAAGTCTTAGTGTTCTTCACTTGCTGTGGGTGCAACAGGACTCTACTTTGGCTGGAGTCCAAATGAAAATAAGCGGGTTGTTCCACCCATAAAAATCTACTAATTTTCAAGAAATGTCAAGAAGTTTTCAAAACATTCTCTAGGGATATTCCTAACTAGAACCTTTCTATTTTCTCTGAAGACAGATTTATTTGTCATTTAACTGAGACAGCATCTGGGGCTTCCAAACACAGATGTTGAATAAACAACTTATTCTTAAGCCTCTTAATTGTAGAATGAATCTAACCATCCTGGTAAAACATCCTTTTTGACACTAGGCAACAGATCAGTATCAAAACTCACTATCAGTTCTCAGTGAATAAGAACAGCTCAGAGTGCTATATTAGCATAGCACAAAGAATGTAAGAGTTTGAGAAGAAAGTTGCTGCTGTACAGTGGTTCAAAAAAGCCCTTCAGTCAACTGGGGAAAGCAATTTTAATTACAATATTAAGAAAAGGTGGAAAATTTGACTATGCCTAAAAATGTTCCTATGTGTTTTGCAAGCCCTCTGACATTTACAAATGAAACTGGAACAATTGTATCATTCACATTTTCCTTTCCTGAATCTGTTTTCTTTCTTTGCTTGCAGAATAGTAACTGTATATATCATGGATTAAGACTATTTTGGAGTCCTAAACTCCAAATGTCCAAAAATCTCTATGACCCTAAATAATTACTAGTTTAAAATAATCCTCAAGGTATTCTATGCAATTTTTCAGCTGACTTATAGAAATACATATCAACTAGTACTTACTACTGAAATATTTTGATTATCATAGCTTTATCTTAACTAGAACATGATATAGAAAAGTAGACTCTGTTATAGGGAGAGGCTAGCTTTATTTCACAAAGTGCCCAGTATCCTCAGTTTCCTTTGGTATCTATGGAGATAACAGTACGTATCTTTATTTTGAAGAAAGTCACCTTATTGCATCAATTCTCTGTTTTTTGTGCTTCTATTTTTCCCTCTTACATCAGAGTGCCAATCATTGCATTACTTCACTTTGAATTCCCTCCAGTTTGTTGTCTTAAAAGGAGATATAAACTTACTGTGACACTCACAATGAGAACAACATATATAAATTGGACATCAGTTGTTGCATATTTGTTTTGGATCACATTGCATTTGAAAAGATCTTGCCTATAAATCTTGCAAGAAGAGAACTCATTTTGATTATTTGATTATAAAATTCAGTGTCAATGGTAGAAATATAAGCATATGTTAACCTTGATGATTACATTTTTAATATCAGTTTGCATATGCACAGTAAATGATACAGATAAACCTAATATATTTCTTCCAAAAAAATAAGATTAGAATAATGAAAAATATCAGATAACTTAATATTCAGAAAGGTGATATATTTTACATTGTTCTCAACCTCAATTGCAGTAAGATTTTACCCTAGTTCCTTGGATGGAGTATTTAGTATTATCCTTTTATATCTGCTGTCATTCATAAAGCAGAAATAGAAGCAACTTCCTTATCCTAATCAATTTGCATGAACAATCCATTTTGCATGAACAATCAGATTTCCTGATTCAGTAGATAGCTCATTAATGTTCCTTTAGAGCAAAGATTCTCACTAGGGATGCCAGAGACCCACACATCTCTTCTTGTATATGCACAGGAAATAAATGCTGTTGAAGGACTATATATATATATATACATATATATATATATATGTATCTAAATATATCATAAGAAAGGTGCATAGCTGAATACACACAAAGGAATGATAAATCTATAACCTTGCCTGACAGCAGTTCTTTTTTTTCCCAGAATTTCATTTCTTATAGAAATAGCAGAATACATTACCAATCTGTAATTACCAACACCTTCTCCCCAAATCTGACATTTTTCAAAATTATTTAAATTTAGTTAACATCAATATCTTATAATGGAAGTTCTCTTTGAAATTTTGTTAGGAAAGTTCCTCTGTTCTTCTTTGCCTTATAGAAGTTAATGTTTTCACTGATCTCTGATGTTTTTGACTGAATAATAGATGTACATGTTAGAAGTTTCCAGCTAGAATTTCTGCTTCTGTGTAGGCTTTGTTGAAATTAGCTGCAAAAACTGCCACTGTTTTTCAGTAGAAGAAGAAATATCCTCCTTCATATCACAGGTAGCAACAACATGATGGGTCAAATATCACTGAAGTCTATTTTGCTAGAATTCAGAAGAATAGCAAAGTCCACTTTATCTGAGTAGGAGTTTGCTGGGGCCAAGTAAAGGTAATATCAGTGCATACAGTTGTGATGCATGCTTACTTTCTCAACAGTTAGTATTTTAAGACAAAAACATTAGTGACATTCAGTGAGTTTCCCCATACAAATAATTATAAATAAATGAATTTTCACTAAAACTATACTTTCAAGGAATGTCTTTACTTATTGACCTAGTAATCTTGAAATTGCATTATATGACATTCCAGAAAGGAATAATACAAAGTACATAATACATATATTGCTAGCAATGAAAAGGCATACCTTGCCTAGGTTAGGACAGGATAAATAATACATAGATAGGTGAGGCAATGGGCACAACCTGAAATAAAAAAGGCCTCGTCTTTTTTACTTTTTCACTGTGAGGGCAACTGAACGTGGGTTGTTCAGGTAGGTTGTGGAGTCTCTGTCCTTGGAGATATTTACAAGGTGTCTGGACATGATTCTGGGCTACCAGCCCTGGGTGGCTCTGCTTGAGTAGGATGGTTGGACCAGGTTTGCATTCAAAGGTCCCTGCCAATCTCAGCCATTTTGTGACTCTGTGATTACTGAGACAGTAAAATATTTCCCTCCACCCGACAGAAGCATAGCAACACAACAAAGACATCATGTAGTTCTGATTTTCTATTTGTTTTGTGTTGTTTTTTTTAAAAAATTTCAATTCAAGACATTGCAAAATTAAAGAAATATATTGAATAGTTAAAATTTACTACTTTTTGGTGTAAGATTGCATAATTGTATTTGTAATCAATGATTTTTTGCTATTTGTAAAAGAACCACTTTTACCCGTCTCTCAATCTGAGAGGCAAAGGCATGGAAAAAAAAATCCCTGGAAAACAAAAGGCTTAAAAAAAAGGGGAAAAAATACACATAATTTGGTTAGATTGTTGGTCATGAGGTGAAATAAAAATATTGTTCAATAATGATGACAAAAATAAAGGCATCCTGTCTCATGTGTTCTTCCACCTGATTTTTTCCTTTTAATCTCTGGGGAATGTACCATAATGAAGGAGAGAAAAGACGAACAATTGTCTTTTTTCCTTCAAGCAATGAGCAAAGAGTGAAGCTATGCTTGACTATGGCTTTCCACTACAATGTGGAGGAACAGATTCATTCTTTCCCCTACCACCAGAAGTGAAAAATGCTGCTGACATTGTCTTTGGCAGAAATGTGTGATGCTCCCAGGTTGTCCTCTCAACACACGGTATAATCTTAGTTTAAATGCACATTGCTGGTTGTGAAGGAAGAGGGGGTCTAGGAGAGGAGTAAGAACTAAGTATTCGAAAAGATACTGTAATGGTGCTAGAAGACCAATATATTTACCAGTGGATTAATGCCTTGAGAGAGTCAAATTTTGCAAATCAAATGCAGGCAGCACCCTCAACAATGCATATCCTACACATCAAGATGGAAATAGTTCTGGATTCACTGAATGAATCTGAAGATTGTATGGGATTTTTCACTGCTTATAGGTGACAGTGTCTTTGACGCAGATGAAAGATGGACCCTTCCATCCTATAACAGGCAAGGCCACTCCATGGATCATTTAACTGCTGTACTTGGCTGGCAGACGGACAGGGACTCACTGAAGAGTTGGACTTGATGATCCTTGTGGGTCCCTTCCAACTCAGTATATTCTGTGATTCTGAAAGTTCAAATCTGTGACTTGAGCTGTCATTTCTAAGTATTCATGGACGAAATTTTCAGCACTTTACTCTGATCTCCTCTCCATTCCTTAGATAGGTAAAACCACTCTGTCCAGCAGTACGGCTGTAAAACTCATGTGTCTCAGAGGAGTAGTTCCTGCACACAGTCAAGCAGCACCCTTGGGAATGGTTAGCTGCCATGAACAAACCATGTACTTTAAGATACCCCTACTGACTGAGAGTAGTACTCACTGATCTCTCCTGCTGGGATGTTTCTAGATTTTTTATTTTTCCTGAGCTATTGAGTGTTGTAGTGTAAAGGCAATAAAAGCAGACAGAAAAATAAAAGTCCCTGTGAAAAGAACAAAAACATTTGTAGTCCCGCTGTGGTGAGAGGATAAAAGATCTTCAAGTACAAAGAGACGAGCAGTGAACTCCCGTCACTCATTCAGCTACTGTCTCATTTTACTCTCCCCCAGATACTTTTTAAAAATATTTCTTGGGGATTCAGTTGTAAACCAGAATTTATCTTGTAGAACAATATGTCCATATGTTTTATTAAACAGCAAAAGTAAGATAACTCAGAATGTGAAATTCAGTCAACCAGAATTTCAAAGGAGGCTAAAAGGCAACCTCCAATGTTTGGATGTGCAATTTTGTGAAGAGAAGTCACTTGAGCACACAGGATGCCTAATTTGATGCACTTACATAAAGCTTCATGATTTTACACATGAACTTGGGTTGGAGAACAACTACATTTTTAGTATTTCAGCCAATTTATAGATACAATATTTTTGTAGCATTTCATAAGAACTTTGCTGAACGAGACATATAGAATATTTTAGTTTAGGGATTTTGTCCATGGAGTCTAGAATAAATTCACAGTCTTAACAACTCTCTCTCTTGTCAATAGCCTCCAAAGACTGCATTGAATAGTTCATGCACTAATTCATACTAATTCTCATTAACACACCACCTTCATTAGCACATTAATTATGCTTCAGTCGTGTCAAATTAAACCTAATATAGGTTTAACAGGCAAGCCAAATGTCTAAAGCCCTATTATACATGGTGTATATATAAAGAGGGATTCAATTGCCTAAACATAAATACCAAGTGCTATTTCAGCTTCCTAAGTGCTTGAAATATCCACACAAACCTGGCAGATATGATGCAGGCTTAATAGCAGAGATGCACTCTTTTTGTTAAGCACCTGAGGGCTGGGTGGAGTGACCTAAGTCAGACATTGTTCCACCAGTGCCTATGCTTAAGCAACTGAATTCACACCTAGATGTCCCTTGAATACAATGAGAATTTAAAAAACATCTTTCACATACTAATTTTTAAATGTAGATGCCAAAATTTACATGTCTACATTCTGGATCTTGATCTTTGTTGCACAAAGTGTTCAGAGTAATTTGAAGTGATCAGTGGTATTTTACCTTGCTTTCAGTCAATACTGCAGAAGGGGTAGGGGATCCTTTACATATTCACTCATAACTGTCATTTTTGTGCTCATGATTCAAATATCCTAGAGTCTTAAATTAAGAGGCTATGTTCGTGGTGTAGTGTACCCTGGAAGAGCAAAGTCCTGCATATGGGGAAGAGCAACTTCAGTGCAGTATATGCAGGGCACAGTCCAGTTGGAGAGCAGCTCAGCAGGAAAAGACATGGCAATACTGGTGGACAATAAGTTGAACATGAGTCAACCATGTGCCATTGCCACCAAGGTTAGTGGGCTGCATTAGGAGGAGTGAGGCCAGAAGGTCAAGGCAGGTTATCCTTCCCTTCTATTCAGCCCTGCAGAGGCCACAGCTGGATTTCTGTGTCCAGTTTTGGTCTCCTTAGTACAGGTGAAACGTCAAAGAGTCATAAGGGTAATGACGTGAGTGGAACATTTCTCCTATGAGGAAAGCCCAAGAGAACCGGGACTGATCAGCATAAAGAGGAGAAGGTTCAGGTGGAATATTTTCAGTGTGCATAAATACCTGAAGAAAAGATTTGTAGAGGACACAGTCAGGAGTCAGGGTCTTTGCAGTGGTGACCGGTGACAGGACAAGAGGTAATGGGTGCAAACTGAGACAAAGAAGGTTACATCTGAATATCAGGAAACACTTTTTCACTAAGTATCACTCATCACAGGTTGCCTGGGTTGTGGATTCTCCCTCCCTGGAGATATTTGAACAGTGTCTAGACATAATCCTGGGCAGACAGCTTTAGGCAGCCCTCCTTGAGCTGGGTGGTGGGACCAGGTGTCTTCCAAAGGTCCCTTCCCATGTTGGCTATTCTGTGACTTTTGAAAATTGTATCCAAAATAAATTTCCAGCTTTGTTCTGATGGCGATTGGTGACAAGTGGCATCCCTCAGGGGTCTGTATTGAAATCAATACTATTCAATGTCTCCATCAATGACATATACAAAGGGATTAAGTGAACCCTCAGCAAGTTTGCAGCCTATGCCAAGCTGTGTGGTGCAGTTGACATACTGGAAAGAAAGGATGCCATCTAGAGGGACCCCAAAAAACTTGAGGAATAAGTTCATGGGAACCTCATGAGGTTCAACAAAGCCAGCTGCAAGGTTCTACACCTGATTCAGGGAAACCCCAGGTAACGATTCAGGCTGGGGGATGACTGGATTGAGACTGGCCCTGCCAAGAATGACTTGAGGGTATTGGTCAGAGAAAGGTTGGACATGAGCAGGCCATGTGCCCTTGCAGCCCGGAAAGCTAACTGTATTCAAAAGAAGAGTGGGCAGCAGACTCATAGAGGTGACTTTGTCCCTCTATTTCATTCTCATGAGACCCCACATGGAGTATTGTCTCCAGCTCTGGGAACCTCAGCATTAGAAGGACTGCTAGAGTGGGTCCAGAGGAAGGCCTTGAAGATGACTGTAGGAGGGCTGTTTCATTTCTTCTAGATGGAAAGGTTGAGAGAATTGTAGTTGCTCACCACAGAGAAGAGAAAGGTCCAGGGAGACATCATGAGTCCTTTTGGTAATTAAAGAGGTCTTATAAGAAAGATGGGGACAAACTTTGCAGCAGGACCTGTTGCCATAGGACAAGAGGAAATGTTTTTAAGCTAAAAGTGCGTCAATTTTGTTTAGATATGAGGAAAAGCTTTTTTATAGTAACTATGGTGAAAAGCTGGAACAGGTTGTGCAGAGAAGTTGTGGATGTTCCATCCCTGGAAGCATTCAAGGTCACGCAGGTTGGGGCTCTGAGCAACTTGATCAAGTGGAAGATGTCACTGTCCATTTCAGGGAGGTTGGAATAATTCACCTTTAAAGATTCCTTCCACTCCACATTATTGTATGGTTCTGTAATTCTATTGCAGATCTCTCTGTTAACTTTGTGTTTCCATGGCCAGGTTTCATTTGCCACTGATTGAAAATTAACAGAAGAGTGACTACTTTCCTCATTTTAGACACAAAACAGTTCAAACAAAAAAAGTATTATATAATTCCAATCAAGGAGTAGGAGCCTCATTTCCTTATTTCTATTTCTCCATTAATCTCAGAGATGTAACATGTAGGATATGCTCCAAATTCAGGGAGGGCATTAGGCATCTAGAAACTAGGAACTACAGAGTAAAACATTAAATATAAATCATACATAAATTTTGAGGATAGAGACTAATTCCTAAAAGTATATTTGACATTTCATGCTGATTTTCTAACATTTTTTCCCCTCTAGAAACACTTTTGTGCTTGACATTAAAATAAAACTTGATTAAACTTTATAGAAAATTTAATGAAGAGTCAGATTTTTTAAATTTTTTTTTTATTGTTTATAATGAGACTCAGTAAATAGCCAATAGTGACAAAAATAAATAATTTTACTGTGCAGGAAGAAAGAAAACAATGTATTGTATGATCAGTATCCAAATTTTACAGAGAATAGTTTTCTGACCTTGAGAAATGAAAAAAATTGTTGCTATTAAGCTGCTGGCAGAAATATTTACACAGTAGCTTCCATTTTGCTGTTCTGGGACAATGATTTGGAACTCACTATATATGTCCTTTTTCTACTTCACTGACAATTAATAGGTTAAAGAAGATGTAATCTTATTTGGAAATTTAATTTATTAAATGATATCACAGTACTCTTGCAGCCATATGCAAGCTGAAAATGTGATTCAAGTTCTGCTTAATTTTTCCCATAAGACAACATATCAGAAGATTTTCTCTTCTTATACTACAAATGAACTCACTCACCTAATAACTGCACTCATTCATGCACATTACTGACATAGTAAAGAGAAATATTGTGCTAATATTTGTGGCCTCTTTGTCATTTTTTTTTTAACTTTTCTTCTATCTTTTATGAATTTTTAAATTCTTTAATTGTTCAAATAGTTTAAATAACATGCTTAGATATGATTACATAATGAATTGAAATATGAGGGCTGCATTGATCAGTTTTGCATTCTCATCTATACTTATCATGTCTCCTTTTTCCTTTCCTTGCCTTGCCTCCTTTTCCTTTTCCTTTTCCTTTTCCTTTTCCTTTTCCTTTTCCTTTTCCTTTTCCTTTTCCTTTTCCTTTTCCCTTCTTGTATGTGATTAACTTTGAGAACCTAGAAATGTCAAGATAAATCTCATCCTATCTCATCTTTCATGTGAAGAAAAGCTGAACATACAGATTAACACCACTGTTCAAAACCTGTCTTCTGTAAAGATCTTACATTAGTCTCACTTCCCTCCTTGTGCTCTTTCTTCCACACTTCCCTTGATCTGTTCTTCAGGGTCTAAGAAAACAACTGACAAACTTTGACTTAGCTTTTGAAGGTCCCCCAGATCAGGTCATAGAATTTGGAAGCAAGGTTGCTAAATCTAACCTGATAAACTTAGTGTTACAGCCACATCCAACTGAGCTCCATGCTTTTCTGACAAGATCCACTGGCTTCTAAATAACATATGAACAGCATGATTTATTAGATTACACAAAGCAAATTTCTGCATTTAGGCCATATATCTGGTGGCCTATCCTTTATTGCCAAGTCATTAACTTTTCTCCCTTAGCTTCCTATGAAGCTGAAATAAAATACTAAGTATGTAATATCTGTGAAGTACGATAGAAATGACACCAGACACCAAAATTACACACCGCCTTGCAGTGTAGCTGGTTTCCTAAGGATTTGATTCACTTTTCTCTTAGTAAGCTATCCATTCATTTTAGAAAGTACAAGCCAGGTACAGGTATGTGCCTCCTTTCCCTGTTCACAAGCAATCTGGTAGAATTGAAAGCTGCATTCATGATATTCTCTCTGTGAAAGCAACACAAAGTTTTAGTAAGAGTTGCCAGATCTGAACAAATCAATGAATTCTTCCCACTGTCAGGCTGGCAGAACACACACTGCTGTGACTGTAAATTTGACAGTGAAATTGAGCAATTATTTCTTCTTGCCTTCTACAATGTGTTCTAACAAATTGTTACAATAGTGTGTTTAACTAATAGTGCCCTATGTATCTAGTAGAATATTTTCTATGGGATATAATATGTTTCAGATTCTACAATAGTAGGACTATTGATCTTGATGAAGTTATTTCTGTTCTTTATCTGGGTAAATCAGAACAGGATAAGTGTCAAAATACATTGACCTTCCATATTAAAAAAAAGAATGTTAGATATTATCAGGAGGAAAAAGAAAAAATGTCCAACAAACTTACTGGATTTGTGTGGTCTTGCTGAGTTATGATTTTGTTTTATTTTGAAAATCAAGTATGAACAATAGCTAGCTGCTTCTAATATCTTCTGACATACTTCTCCCTTGGGATTTGACTTCAAAAGGCTTATATCTACATCCTTAGAGGAATATATGCTTAGGAAGCGTGTCATAAACCTCCATCCATTCACTGCTTTATCCATGAGAGTCAGGAGCAAATAAAACAAAATCGGCCTTTTCTATTCAGAGAAAACTTTTTTCTTCTCTCCAATAAAAACAGTTGTGCTCATAAAGACGTCAAAATCTAAGACAGTTATGCTTTGGCTTTCAGGTGTAACACTATTCAGTTTCAGACTCAACATAATACATCTCCAAAAAAGTAAAGGAATGAGATCCCATATTTGAATTATGGAAGGAAAGTAATTTTAAAAACCTTGTGAACATTGGTGCAATGCAGAAAAATAGTAGTATTTGCTTTCTTACACTGAGCTTTTAACCATAAATAAAACACGATTGTCTTCTACAGACAGGCAATTGTACAGAACTTAACATACAGAAAAATTGTAGTGAGTTAGCTTGAATACTTGGTATGGTGTGAGTTTTCTCCCATCTGCATCAGCTGATAGTTACAAGTTAAGTTACTTGGTATGATTTTTTACATAGTAAATGGTAAGTAGGTAAATAGTTTATTTTGCAAATAATTTTAATGATGTCTGACCATTTTCAGGACTGATCAAGTAGAATTTGTAGACACTTTCTTATAACAACATTATCAAAATTCCATACATAATATATCTTCATTTTACAATAATTGTTTTGATACAAAAATTTCATTATGAATTCACAGTGTAAATAAAATACTAAAAGTTTTGGAGCCAGTACCAGCCCCTGGGCTACAACATTGGTGATTGGGTTTCATCTGCTCTTTACACTGCTGGTCACAATTTTCTGAGCCTGGAAGTACATCTAGTTTTCAGTTCACTTCACTGTCCATTTGTGCAGTATATATTTTATCAGCTTTTCTGTGAGGGTTTCACAGAAGAAAGTTTCAAAGGCATTGCTGAGGTTAACATAAGCAACCTTTACTGTTATTTCCTCATTCACATCACTCACCTGATTGTAGAAAGTCATTGGTTTGATTAAACATCATTCCCACTTTAAAAATCCATGCCACACAACCACCTTGTCCTTTTCTTGTTTAGAAATGGTTTCCACAGTGTTTTGCTGCATCCCTTTCCTAGGGACTGAGGTGGGGGTCACTGTCATTTAGTTCCCCAGATCCTTCTTCCTGTCCTTCCTTAAGATAACAGTGATATTTTCTTTCTTCCACTTCTCAGCTGGTTGTCCTGATCACCATGAATTAAAAAATATTATGGAAAGCTGCCTCAAAATTTTATTGGCTAGTGTTGCAATTTAACCCAGTAGTCAGCTAAACACCACTTAGCCATTTACTCACTCTCCCCACAGTGGGATAGGGAATTGGATAAAAAAGGTAAAGCTCATAGATTGGTATAAAGACAATTTTATACGACAGAAAATAAAGGGAAATTAATAATAATTAAAAATATGTGCAACACAAGTGATGCACAATGCAATTGATCACCACCTGCTGTCCACTGCCCAGCCAGTTCCTGAGCACTGGGTCATCAGTTTCATCGTTCATCATGACCCCTTGCAGCACAGAATATCCCTTTGGCCAGTTTGCATCAAGTGGTCTGGCTGTGTCCCCTCACAACTTCTTGTGCACTCCCATCCTCCTTGCTGGCAGGGCAGAAGGAGAAACTGAAAATTCCTTGACTTAGGGTATGTGCTGCTTTGCAACAACTAAAACATCAGTGTGTTATCAATATTTTTTTTACCCTGAATCCAAAACACAGCAATGTACCAGCTACTAGGAACAAAGTTAACTCTATCCCAGACAAAATCAGGACAGCCAGCTTCCTCAATGCTTGTGGGTTCATCCCACTAGGCCTTGTGCATTTTCATAAGCCCAATTTGTTCAAATGTTCCCTAAGGTCATCCTTCTACAAAAAGGATAAGTCCTCTTTCTTCCAGAGCTTCCTTCTGGCTACAGGTACCTGGGATTCCTGAAGACTGGCTTAACCAGTAAAGACTAACTTGAAGAGTACATTGAGTACTTTATTCTTTTCCATTGCTTTTGTCACTAGGTCTCTTCTGTACTGCTGTGGACTCATATTTTCCCTAGCCTTGCTTTTTATATGTAACTATATATATATATATAAATATAAATATATACATATATAAATATGTATACACTTGAGATATATATATATATATATATATATTATTTTTATGTATACTTTATAAATATATATACTTGATTATGTGTTTGTAGAATCCTTTCTTTTTGGCCTTCAAATCTATCAAATTCACGTCTATCAGCTTCAGCCATCAGATAGATGGCCTTTGGTTTTCCTAAAATGATGCCTTGATGTTCATAGTATTTCTATTCATCCTAGGTCATCTGTCCATGCTTTCACCTCTTGCTTGTTTTCTTTCTAGGTCTGAATTTAATCAGAATCTCCCTGTTCATCCATAAAGGCCTCCTACGGCCATTGTTTGTTAGTTGCTAAGTTGCTGTGCTCCTTATTATAATCAACAGTACAAAGTTCACATTAACTTTGTGTGACTATTGATAATAAGGTTTCAAAGGGTTTTTTTTTGCAAAATAATATAATTAAAACTGGTTTTTAATTTTTAATAGAGTTGTTTTAAGAGTATCTTTTTGTTATATTCCTTACTCTATTGCAATACAGTTTTCCTCAGAGGAAGGTGTATGTTACACCACTAAATCTAAACAGCACTAAATATAGGTATGGCTTGAACATTGCCTGAAATTCTTCTAAATACAATTCTGTCTGGTAAACAAAGAAGCTGAACTTAGGATTTAAGCCAATAGAATAATGTACAAGTTGTATACCGCTAAAACGTTCAGTTACCTAAATTTATCTCACTGTAGCACTGCATTTAGTTGCACACAAAAATCATAGAATATCCTGAGTTGGAAGGGACCCTGATTGAGTCCAACTCCTGGCCCTGCACAGGACTACCCCAGGAATCATACCATGTGCCTGTGAGCATTATCTAAACGCTTTATGAAAACGGTGCCTAGTACTGCATGAGATATGCTAAGGAGACCTCAGCACTCAGTTCCAACCCAACTGAAGTCAACATAATAGCCCTGGGAGGTTCTTGTCTTCTTGGTCCAGCATCCAGAAGCCAGGTGATGGACCTCAGACTGCAGTCGTAAAGGATGACATCTGTGTATGGTCAAATCATTATGCTTCTGTGGGAGGTAGTTTTCTTATCTCCCATTACAGGCAGTGGTGGTGTAGTCAGTGGAGTCATGGGTCGGAAGGCGTGGTTGTCCTGGCAAGACAGCTACTGCCTTTAAATCTGAAGCACCCCCAGTGGTATCCAGATGCACATACGCAGATGTCTGATGGCATTTGGAGCAATGTACGACATCTCTGTCATGCATATACGGATGGTAGCTGTAACATGGCTATGGACAACCTGTGCTCTTCTGGAATGAAGATTGAAAGTCAGGCAGTATACAGAATCCAAATCACCTGTCCACAGGTGACTAAAGACCAGACTGTCTGTGGAACAAGAGTGACCATGTTCCATTGAACTTAAAAACGTGCTAAATAAATGTTTTATTTTTTAATATAGCCAGATCACGACATTTGCTCTGCTAACCTACCAGTCTATGACATGTATTGTCCTCATGGATTTGTATCTCAGTTTCCTGTTCTATGAAGATACCTCTGACAAGAAAAAGGGTCTCATATGACAATATAGGTTTGTGTCTAGACTACTCAAGGGAGCCTAAAATTTGGATTACCATCTGGAATCACCCTGTATTCATAAAATCATTTTGTTGTATTGGAAAACTATGGAACTAAGAAGAGTAGAATTAAGTGCCAACACTCTTGATCCTCTGTTAGCAGAACCGAATGCTGCTGTTACTCCCAGACCTTGTGAAAATATTTCCCTTGATTAAAATGAGAAGCACTTTGAACAACAGCATTGATAGAACTAGCTAACAGTAAATTTTGTTTCCTTTAAAATGAAAACATGCTGCTATGCCTAGCCACCTAGTAGCTTGTCATTAAATTCACTGTCTGGAGGTGGATTTAAATACCTATATTTATTTTTACAGAAAATAATAAATTAAACTTTGTGACCAGCTGAATGTCCATAAGAAGTAAGTAACACATCTAGCAAAGAAATTAAGGCTTCAGACATTCCTTGTCTTTTGCTAGAATCAAGATGCAACCATACCCTTAGGAAAATGTATAATAATTGTTGTGTTTCATCCTCTCCTTCTTCTGAGCAGAATTATGAATGTATCATAAATTATTTGGACTGGTGTTATAATTTTTTTATAGGACAACTTCCAGAGGAAATTTAAACCAGCTCTAAGAACAAGAAAAAGATTTTGCTGATGTGTTCAACCTTAAGGATGTATTCTTTTATCCCTCCAGATAAAGATCAAAGATGAAACAGACACATGAGAACTTTTTTCACCAATGCTTTTAGAAGATTTGCAGATGATAGCTTTCTCACAGAAAAACAGAAGTAAAGGTATTCTCCCTTCATCCAAAATTATTAACACAGCCCCTTGCCCCTTGCTATTTCTATAAATAATATTTGAGGGAAATACATTTTTAATTCAAATAAATATTTTCTTTGTTTTCTAATTTCTCTTCTAGACATACTAGAAGTATGTCTGTACACTACTATATACATAAAAATCTAAGCTTATTTATTATTTTTAAGGCCAGGTATAATGAATTCCATCATCTTGTTTAACATCCTGAATACCACAAATTTAGAATTTGTATTCTGTCATGAGCTCACTAATGTATGGGATTGATTGGTGAGAGGTGGAAATTGACCAGTGCTAAATATTACACTATAAACTAAAACCAAGTTTTTGATTTCTATGTAAGCTAAACAAAATGTGATCAACCCTTTTAAGAGAACATGGGTTTTCAATGTAATCTCAATCTGTTTTGGAGATCAAAAGGTCATTCCATTTAAGAAATGTGCACATCTCGTGTTTTAGAACCTAATACATCGACAACTTCTGATTTTTTTAAAAAATTTCATCAAGTGCAATTACTTACTGGTTTATCGCAATGATATGTAGAATTTACTGAGCATATGATTTTACTAGAATAAGTAAAATAAGGTTTTTGAAAGATATAGGGAAAAAATAAGAAAGATCTACAGGGAAGGGATATCATTATTCCATGGCTGCTTTGGAAGTTACATCAGGATATTGACTCTGGGAAGATGTTAGCGTGAAAGCTTTGTTATATGGTTGCTTTCTATAGAAACTTCGCGAAACAGCAGCAAATAATCACCCAAATGTTAGCTTTCTTTGAGATTTCTGTGCTCCACTTATGGGGTATGGGATGAATGTGCTGCATTACTGTTAAAAAAGCAAAAAAACCTCTGGACAAAGTTAAACTGCTGAGGAGGCTAGAGGTGAAATCCTGTCATCTTTGAAGTCAGTGGAGCCAGGATTTTACCTCATAAATCGATTCAAATTATATTGAAATTGAACTTCCATGGGCTTCTCATGAGACCAGGATGTGAAAATGAAAGTGTAAATCCTATTCTCGAAAGCCTTATAACAATTAAGCAGCTTTATTTGTGCAGAGAATTATGACAAACTACCCATTAATAAAAAAAAAAAAAAATTAAAAATTAAAAAAAATCTGTTCAATAGCTGGTTCCATGATTGCCAAGATACTTGTTATACTTTGAGAATTATCCATCTTTAGGAAGTCATGTAGGAAGATTCCTAAGTGCTATAGGGTTTTTAAAACACTTCAGTGATAGGTTTTATTTTCCTGGACGTATTAGAGGGCTAAGACTTTTAAATGTATTTGAAGTTGTTGATCTTCTTTTGTGTACTTTGGGCAGAAAGCCTATAATGTTTCTAGAAGAACAGACTTAGTATCAAAGTCAATGGCCTGAGGCACAAGTATGGAAATTAAAATTTTTCATTAATAAAAAAGGTGACTAATTACACTTGATTTTAAATACGAAAAACAGGTCAACAGAAGAGTAAGCTGCTACATGAATCACAAGTGCTCCCTGTATTTCATGTTAAGGTGTCAGATGTCAAATTTTTCTGTATCTTCATGTATTTAATATTTATGGGGTTTTGTTGTGAGGTTTTTTTATTTATTTGGGATATTCTGGATTTTTTTAGACACATGCAAGTTAACACAGTTCAACATGGTTTGGAAAACCAGCATTCATATTCAAGTATTTTGCCTTTCTTTCAAACTTTCATTGTTATTATTTAAAAATATGAAGGGTTTGATACTGATATCAATGAAATAAATATAATTGAATTCAATATATAGAAGACAAAGCATGAATTGAAGATGATCAATGATTAAATATCATAAGGAAAAATGTACTGTATTAAATGTGTGGAAAATGAAACTAAAATAAGCTCAATATTTTACAATGAAGTAATTAAGTATTTAAACTGATTGTAATTCTTGTAGCCAGATGACCTTAAAAGAAGAGAAATATACAAATCACCTTTTGGATTCAGTTTAAGCATTTGTTGCATATATTTAATTCTGCCCCATTTGCATCTATTTCTACTATTCTTGTTACTAAAGAGACAAAACTGTTCCAGGTGAAGATTAAGTGGTTTTATGTAACTTGAAAAATATAGAAGAAAGGGTGATGATAATTTCACAGGAAGAAAAAAGAAAGCCAATTCTCTTGCACTATTTCCCTCCTGTAATACAAAGTCTCATAAATTAAATGTTATTTTTGACCCTGCTCAGAATCTGCAGTTTTGTGCCTTTATTTTAATCATCCAGCAGTTGCTTGGGATGTCACTTTTCCTAGTTTCTTTGTTAATGCAAAGAACAAGATTCCTGATATAGAATGAAAATGAAAGGGAGAAAGAAACCTTCAGGGGAATGATGAGATGGGTATGACGCAAGCGAAATTATTCAATTTTCTGTATGTCGTCGAACAGTTGAATAGTTTCACCCAAAGCTCATAAATAGTCTTTATGGGTCCTAGCAGTACATCTGAGTAAAGACTGGAATATAACATGAAAAATATATGTAAACTGTGTATATGTCTCATCTAAAAACAAATGGTTACGGCTACAGTTTATTTACCAAGTGGGGTCCCATTCTGGTGCCATGCAATTAGTACAGTGGAGCAAAGAGCATTTGAGATGTATTGCTAATTAATTGTTAATAACCTGCTGGGAACATAACCAAGACAGTCAGTAAATTGCAAAGCTAGTTATCAAGAGAGGTGGAGAAAATGATTTAAAGGTTTTAATCATAATTCACCACAGAGCTTTCTTCCTCTCTATGCAACATATATCATTTGATCTCAAGAAATTTGTGTTCGTAATGTGAATTCCATCTGATAAGTTTTATATTACAAGTTCTGTGGAGCTCAGCATACCTAAGACTATGCTTAGTAATCAAGAGAGAAAATTATGTCTACATGTAGATAATCAGCAATACACTTAAAGTAGAATTTAGGAAGTCAGAAGGTCTTCCAGAAGCATACTGAAAAATATATTAATAATATGTAAATAATTTATAAATTTCTTTTGAAATTTAAGGATACGGTCAGGATAAGAAAATAATTTTCTCATGCATATAAAGATGCTACTAACCCTCAAGCTTTTGCTTTTGGAACATATTTTAATGACTCTAATGCCTTTTATAGAAGAATAAAGCATTTGTAAAGGGCATCAGATATCCATGACTAGAAGTAGGTGATAATTATTGCTTACTTGCAGAAATTCCTTTCATGTAATAAGGTGATTATAGGCTTTTGCACATGTCAAATTTCAAAATGTAAGAACCAGCTTTAAGGAGGTGCAGAAATAATAGAACTGGCTGGGGACAGTTGACATTTTTATTCTGATCCTGCCAGATTTAATAATAAAAGTAGGGAAGGGGAGGGGAAGAGAAAAAAAGAAAGTAAGAGAGGGAGACAGAGAGGGAAGAAAAGGATCTTTCATAAGGCACACCCTACCCATGCTGAATGTCAAGTATTTGAAGAAATATTGAAAAGTTTAGTATCTTTTTGAAAAGGGAAATTTTAACTAATCTGGCACTCCTAAGCATAGAGAGAGATCCACATTGAATGCTTTTTATTCCTATTCTATATTTGAATTATTTTGAGTTAGACAACTCTGGAAACAACCTATTGCGAGGTCTATGACACTGGCTAAATGAGAAATGGCCAAAGCAGAGAAGCAGAAAACCCAGAAATTGTGAGACTAAGGCCTGTCCAGCAAATTAGAGGGATTGTTTTTGGTTTTGGTTTTGTTTTGTTTTGTTCTGTTTTGGTTTTGGCTGGTTGGTTGGTTTTTTGTTTGTTTGTTTTTTTTAATTAACTAGAGAGCAATTAAAATCGGACAGTCTGGGAACAGCTTGTTAATAGATTCAGATAAATTGTACGGGAAAAAACCTGGACACTTGAATGAAAGGAATTAAAGTTGACAGGAATTCAAGGAACATACTCACTCACAATCCAGAGAAAAGACAGACAAAAGAGAACACTGGCCATCCAGCCACCAAATCTCATGAAACTAGAGAAGAAGAAGGTCCTGGGGAGAACTTCTAGCATCCTTTCAGTACCTAAAGGGGGCCTACAAGGGAACGAGAGATGGACTTTTGGCAAGGGCTTGTAGTGACAGCACAAGGGAGAACAGCTTCAAATTTATAATGAACATTTATACAGTTTTTAAAGGAACAACCAAGTCACACAGGAGGGATAGGAATTCTACTTCCAAAATTGGGGCAGTGCTTTCTGTAAATTTGTGTCATATCCACTGTGAAAATCAGGCTTCTCTTTTCCTCATTGTCCACTGACTTATATTTCTGAAATTCAGTGGTCCAGCTTCCATAGGAAAAGAAAACATTATCCTTCCTAGACTGCTCCATGACAGGTCATGCAGAAGGTCCACCAGGGGCTCATACATGTACAAGGTGTAGGATGCCCATGCTGGATATTCCCCATGATCAGGCACTACTGCTGTAGGGATACTGCATCATCTTCACTGCAAACTGTTTTTCTAATTTAGATTATTAGATGCAGAGGACCTCATTAATCACATCACTCCGGGCCAACTTAGTTGATTTTCTCCACATCTTAAAATGTTCTTAGAAGCTGCTACTGGGATTCCAGTTGTCTCCCTCTACAGTTGTGTTGCAAAGAAGTTGTTAGCAGCTCATCTGTGTTCTGTTTTGCTGCTGATCTTTTTTTTCCCCTACACATATCTAAGGCATTAGTGCAGCACAGACAGTACACACCTGACTGGCAGTAGGCCTTAGAAGAAGAACACAAGAAGAAGAACACAAGAAGCGCTTGTGTTCTGTTTGTTTTTCCAACGCACACCAGAATTATCTAATGAATCCAAGCTAGGCGGATGACTACAAGGACTCAATAATTTGATCAGTGTTTCAAGCAGACGTTAAGCTGTGACCATGTGGGATCTGAATGGTTCCCTGGATGCTTATCTGTTTCTGTCACATACAGAAACTGCATGATGTCAGTGGATGGGTTCAGCTACCTGTCTGTAATTCAACAGTATGAATACAAATTTATGTCTGTATGAATATGCCTCTAATCAAACATGTGAAATCCAAGGAAATAGTGTTCTAACATACAAATTTTCTGAATTGAAGTGTTTCAATTTCGTCTTTCTTGGGGCCGGTGCGACTGTGGCTTCACGTGCCAGTGAACACTTTCCAGTTTTCTCCCATCTTATGATAAAAAAATGTTGCCCTTCAGTTTTTAATTTGTTTGTATGTACACTGCTGTGAGGAAGCTACAGTAGTTTATCTATATCTGGGCTATTTTCTTCAACACCAATTTAAAAAAAAAGATTTAAATCCTGTGTCTTTAGTTTTCTAGAAATACCTATTATCTTTAAATAAGTGATGACACTAATTCAAATTCAAACTGATTTAATGTCAGAATATAAGAGAGTTCTGAGGAGACATTATTCAACCCCTTGAGCTATTTTCTCAAACCCTTTAGCTATTTGCTAAAATAGCCCAAGGGAGCTGAAACAGTCCTAAGTCATTTAGTCTTGAGTAATCCAGAGACACTGGTGGCTAGAGTTACAGTAACTGCAGTTAAAGCACTAAATATTAGCAATCATTATAGAATAATATCTAGCAGTCTCTTGGAAATAATAATGATAAAAAGCATACTGCTACTCTTTGCTGAGCTTTAAAAAAATAGACAAGAAAATGAAAAATACATTTTTGGTCTCTTTGGTAAAAAAGTGATTATTATTTATAATAGGCAATGATAATCAGTATTCAGTACCTAGAGAAATGCAGTCTCCATATACTTGAGATAGGAAGAAAAAGGAAAATTTAGATTCATATTTTTTGGAGTGAATGCTAGACATTAGAAAAAACTCATGGGGGCACGTAGTTTAAAAAAACAACCTACTCTTGTCCCCTAAGTCATAAAGAAAAGAGAAAATAAATATATATACATATTAAAAATTATATCTAAACTAATAATGTAATTTAGAAATGAAAAATGTCACTGCTTCAAAGAACCACTGAACTACAAGAACTAATCAATGCATAGCTATCAAAACCAGGATACATGCAGCAAAATGTGTGGAACATATTTGGAATAATGTTAAAGACAGATGAGGAAATTCTGTCTCTGTTCATCTCTGTTTATTTACAGAATGTGTGAATGAAACATCAAAAAATATTTATTTTGGTTTATTTTTTTTCTGCCTTTCATGTCCACTTTTCTTTTGGACCCATCACATACACTGGGGTAAATTTTTTATTGTCTATGTTTCCATTAGACCATATGAATTTGAGAAAATAAGGCTGAAGATTAAATAAACTGATGAACTGAAGTAGCTTTTGGATTTTTGTGGTTTTGTCTTCAGAGACCTACTTTAAGAAGCTTTTTTCCTTCATCTCAATAAAAATATGTGTAAGGGTTTTTTTTCCTAAAAAAACCAACATACAGACAAAAAAAGAGTAAAATGGATACCTTTTTTTGAAAAGTAAACATTCAAGGAGAGAACACTCTAGACAATATGATTTTGCAAACTAGATAAAGTTATGGCGGAAATTCATTAAGATATTACTTATAATGGGTTTAGCATTGACTTTATCACCTTCAAAAGTGGTAAGTGATTTCCAAGGTTGAAGTGATTTAATTCTTCTATTGTATTTTAACATGTGCCTAAGATCTGTCATATCCAAGGAGATATGTTTCTGACCTGGAAGAAGGAAAAAACAATCTCTTTTTGCGAAGAGAAAATTTAAAATTAAAAAAAAAATATATTAAAACAAAATTTGGTCTGGTTTGTGAGATTATATTAATGTCACAGGACTTGGCAAAGCTCTAAAAACCTATAAGAGAATTCCTGCTGTACCTGAAATGAATAGCAAAGATACTATTGACTTCAGTGGGACCAAGATATTCCCTCCTACTAAGGGAGTAACTAGTGGTCCAAGTCTTTCACCACTGTAAGTAACATGATTTTAAGTCCGATATGTTTATTACAAGCTATTTTATTACTTGTTTCTAAATAACTTTCTGATTATCGAAGAAAAGCTAAACTAGAAAAAAAACAAAAACAATGAAAAATCCTATTTTTTTTTCAAGCCCTGCCGTCACTACAGATGGACAAAATGGACCACTTTATTATAACTGTAATGTACTTCTAGTAATACATAAATCTACGTATTATATAATGTAATAGTAGAATCATAGAATGGGTTGGGTTGGAAGGGACCTTAAAAATCATCGAGCTCCGAACTCCCTGCTACTGGCAGGGACACCTTCCATGAGACCAGGTTGTTCAAAGCTCCATCCAACCCGTCCCTGAAAACTTCCAGGGATGGGGCACCCACAATTTCTGTGAGCAACCTGTTTCCATACCTCACCACCCTCACAATAAAGAATTTGTTCCTACTATCCAATATTAATAAATGAGTGTCATTAGTGTGATATCCAAATGAGTTGTGTTAAGAAAATAAAAATTCAATTCACTTATGCAAATTAGCTATAGTATTCTGTTAATTTCCATTTTACTGGATCCTCAAATTGCCACTTTGATAATAATCAAAAAGAGGTGATATTTTAAATTACTGCATTTAAAATAAGATACTCCAGCAAACAGGTTATACTTTTATACACACTCACACACATATAAAATTCCATTCCAAGAAGATGACAGTATTGACCTATGGAACAGAAGGAAATTTCTGAAAATAATTAATTATGGCTTTGTTTTACTCAGACTTTTTCAACCCTATCTGAGCTCTGCAAAACTGAACAAAAGGGAGGTACAATTTAGTGGACTCAGTAGAGCAGATTCAATATTCTGAGAACTTTCATGGCATAATGTTCCAGTTACAAAATGTTTTTTGTTAAAATAATATTATTAATATGCATAAGTTGTATTTTTATATAAAACATACAAAAGGCTATAGAATACCCTTAGATCCTTTGTTTTTTTTAACAACTCAGATTTCAAGAAAGGTCTTTTTTTCCAAATCAGAGTGATTTCAGCAGCCACTTTAGTTTATTATTCTTGTTTCAGTACGCTCCAGTATTATATTTTCCTGATTCTCATTCTTACAGGCGGTTATTCCTTTAATAACCTCACCTTCCTGTTCCCCTCACTACTGTGTAATGACAAGGGGTAATTAAATATTAAAACATTTGGTGTTGGACTTCTGGTAGTATGTAAAAAAAGGCTAAACTCTTAACCTCTCAATAAAAGGATTGCAACTTCAAGAAATAAAATGATATTTTCAACCCCAAAATTGCCTCACATTTTTAGATACTATATATAGTAGACAATTTTAAAAAACTGCTTTGTTTTGGATTTATAATACGATTATAATTTGTATTACGTATTCTCATATATTCCATTTTGGTATATTATTATTACTACTACTACCACGGCTACAGGCAGAGGAACTTTATATAAGTGTGAGGAAATGCCTGCCTTTGGTTTTCAACAGAGATAATGCATTCTAGACAATGAATGAAAATTTCTAACTCAATTTTTTTCTGATTACCACTCTACTGTTTGAAGACTTTGATTATCATTGAAGAATTGATTATTACCATGTCTTTTTTTTCCACTGATTTGCAATTCCCCCTGATGTTTTAAGCCCTGGTATTTGCATTACCTATCTCAACTTAGATGCCATCAACCGGCTTCAAATCCCCCTAAATAAAATTTTAGAATTTCGTCTCTCTCTCATAGTGCATTAAAGAAGAACTGATTTTAAAGTATGATATTGAAGATTGCAATTCCAAGTATGGAACAGCTTAGATAGAGTTTGGGTGGGTTATTGAGAAGCTTCTGCAATTAGACTGAGCTAGATGGAACCAGTGCAGTAAAATAGAGCTTTTCCGAATGTCTTAGGCAAAAAAACGATTATTCAAAATCCAGATGAGACCACAGCTTTAGAGTCCTGATTTTTTTCATGAAAAAGTGAGAATTTTTTTT
Organism: Dicrurus megarhynchus; assembly: GCA_013399195.1. NCBI lineage: Eukaryota > Metazoa > Chordata > Aves > Passeriformes > Dicruridae > Dicrurus > Dicrurus megarhynchus. Next base: position 127,056 of record VXAD01000740.1, read on the forward strand.
TTCATATTCAGCATGCTATTAAGATAATAAAGCTGTTGTTTTTCTGTATTTTTTTTCTAACTTCATTGAAAGAAGCAGGATTAAATTTTCCCATATTGGGGGGGTGGGGGTATGGAGAATGTACTGTTACTTTGTATTTCCTAAATGGGCTTGCCTGCTTTTGTCCCTTAGTAGACAAATAATTGATAGTTGAGTCTCTGACTTACATATTTCCTTCTTTAGTACTTATAGAAACAGTTTTTGAGCAATAAAGATTTCTTTAAGACAATTGTAATGAATGTTTGTTATGTTTTCTAAAGCTGAGCTCTCACAATTATTGACTGAATATTTAGTTGTTCTATTGAATTCCTACAGTGAAGGGGTGAACGAATGCTTTTTCCTTGCTTTGATCCCATAATTGAAAAGAAGCTAAGAGCAGACTAACATACACCTATTGTCTACAAGAAAAACTATTGAAAGTTAAATCACTTGAAGTGTTTCAAGGACAAATTTTTCTTGTTTCCCTGTGAAGAGTTTAGATTTGTTTTGATTACTAAGAGCACTCTACTAAGCTGAGTCAGATGGCCAAATCACTGAAATCTATGCATGATTTGCAGTACCTTTTCTTTCTGTTACCAGGAGAAAACTTCTAGGCGTACAAAAATATTTACAAGTGATGATGGAAGCCATCTGCTTCAGTTTCTGTCTTGGAAAGCTTTAACTTTATCTCTTTCTCTTCCAGTGATAGTAGACTTTACAAGTTTCACAGGAATTCTGTTTCACTGCTATTCTACCTTAATGACTGCCTTCATTTTCTTCTAAAATTTATTCAATGCCTTTGTTTCTGCAAGTTATTGCAGTTCTACTTATTATTATTATATTTAATTTCTGCAAGGTATTGCAAGTTATACACATTATTGTTATATTTAATTTCTTGCCTTGTCATGTTTTATCCTACCATGTCCTATCCTTTTCCCTCATGGAACAGAGAACAAAATAGACCCTACCTCTTTACAACCTCTTGCATAACTGAAAACTATTTTCACACTGTCATCCCTTCCTCATGCTCTGTAGACTAATCGAATCGTTCAGCCATCATTTGGTAAAAGGTGTTGCCCATTAATCTCTTTTCACGTTCTTTCAGTTGGCTCATACCTTTTTTTGAAGTGAGAAGTTCAACAGAAAGAAGACTGTATTGAGTTCACAGACTCTGAGCACATTTTTCTGAACCTTTTTCACAGTTTCTGAACCTTTTTTCACAGTATCTTCATTCTTCTGAAAGAGAAATCTCATGACTACCAGTACAGTCATTTGTGTTAATATCACTGAAATTCTTGCAGAACATTAAGGCTTCTCCTTAACAGCCATTTTTTCATTCCTTCATCCAAACAGAAAAGAGAATATTTTCCTGCATGCTTTTTTCTTTTATTCACTGCTTTAGCTCTTGCTCCTTTCAGAGTTCTCAAATGTGTTTCATGATTGTTCTTCCATTGGTGAAGTATTCAGTCTGCCTGCTGATAAAGACAAATTTTGATTTATCCACACCATGTATAAATTTCAGAATGCAAGGCTTCTAATATGCAGCATTAATATTTATAGGCATTTTCCTGAAAGGTGCTGAACATTCACATTATGATTTATTTCTGTTTCAGTCAGTATTGATGATACTCAAAACTGCAGGAGCTAAGCCTTTTCAGGATTAAGTTAAGTTGATTTTCCTTAAGAACGACACAGCTAGTCAGACCTAGAGGGCAGTCATAGGTGTGAAATAGTAAAATAATCTTTTTCTTAGTCAAATAACAAGAATATGCAATAAGACATAGAAATATAGTTTATGGGCAATGAATATTACTTATATTCTTAAAATTTTATTTAGCAAAACTTTTTATTTTCCATCATTCAAATCCTTTTAATAGCTTCTTTTTAGTACTGGTAGAGGTTTTAATTGGAATGAAATATTTCAAGTAGTAATTTCCCACTCTCGTTTAACTGCAGTCTCTCTGACCATACTTACTTTTTTTTTAGCTCATGTATAGCTGACATGAGTCAGCTACTGAGGTCTTAACTTCAATACTGTTGGAAGTATAATGCATTATAAACCAAAATGAATTTCCAGAGCAACCCTGAAAATGTTGCCCTTTATCTCTTATTTTGTGCACCTCACCAATATTGAAACCCAAAGCCTGAAAATGCCCATTGAACAATGAACCCACTTTACTCAACATTGTGCTTAAGCATTCTTTATGTTTGAGGGTGAGAAAATCAAATGTACAAACTGTTTGAAAAACAGTCTTTCCTGCATTATTCCACCCTGTACAATTTCAGACTCAGGGGCCACATGTTGAAACAGCAGTTTGTATTGCTATATACTGCCTGAAACACGACATTTATTACAAGTTTTGGTAGAATAAATGGCAGCTGTGTGTATTCAGTTTGCTATTTATTTCTCAAGGTTACCAGAAGAAGGACAGCCAGCCATTTACATATTTCACTTATGGAATAGCTCCTGTGATCCATTTCTCAGGGCATTCTGGGAGCCAGAGGTCCATCTCAATTCACTTTGGTAAGATGAAAGAACTGCAGATATTTCTAGAAAATTATTTTCTGTCTCTGGCAGAAGCCTTTGATAAGCGCTTTGATATTGGACTGATAAGTAATATGCCACTTTCAGCAGAAGAACAGTCAGGTCTTTTATTGTTTGTTTGAAGTAGCCATGAGAAGTTCAGCAAAGAAACTTTTAACACACTCATGAAAGAGGAGGTCAAGTCAGCCATATCATGTCTGAAGAGCAACAGAATTTATAACCTGATAAATTACTTTTGCAGTCAAAAGACTTAGCTGATTGTAGAGCTATTCCCTAACCTATTCTTAAACTGGAGCTGCTCTGCACTGATGTGCTTGCCCCAGGTGCTACATTTTATCAATAGTCCAAAGGAAGAGTTCAGAAGGGGCTTGTTCAGGATGGTAGTGGGTAGTTAGTGAGCATTGCAATACGGTATAAAGTTATTCTGAACAATTGAAAAAAGTAGCTCACTTCAAACACTGGCAATCTAACCATGATGGATATCAGCCATTGAGTCTACTTTCATTACAATACAAAGAACAGCACTACAACTTAGATTTACCTCCTAAGCAAATGCCTAGATTCTTCTTTCACAGGATTAAAATATTCCCATCACAAAGTTTGAAGACCTTCCGGTTGTGAAGTAATATTACAAAACTGCACCATTAAAACTTCTGTCTTGAAAATTCTGGGGACAAATTTCTCAGTAAGGTGTAATATATACAGATAAACAGCCGTACACAGACTGTATATTAGCACCCAATAAAAGATGTGCTAGAACATTAAAAAAGCGTACTACTGGAGAACGTTTACTTAATGACCTTGAACTGTCACATATGAAATGGAATTAAACATAAAATTGCTTTTCACTTGCAAGAAATAAGACCATTCTTCCCTTATTGCTAATCCATGACTAGATATTTGAAACAAACAAAAAAAAATGCTGAAAAAGATCAACTATTTCCCCAGACTTTAATCAACTTTTTAAAAGATTCTTCCCTACTTTTGACTAAAAAAAAAGAAATTGAAAGCAGAATGCATTCAACTTTTACAAAATTTGCAATAAAAATCTTCTATGTCCAAGAAAATAAAAACTGTTTCAGGAACTAAAATTATGCAACCACAAAAAAACCCAATCCTTTGTGAGAAATGCTTTAGCTTCTTTCTCTTTGATAGTGTTCTTTACAAAATAGTGGTTAGCCTTTTTTCTTAACAAAAATCAACCATCCAACCAGGAAAACAAAGAGTCCATATTTATGTGGCTGTGGTAAAGAAAGAAAAAGGAGAAGGAGGAGAATAATCTGGTATACTGTTCCAACCCAAAACATCCAATGATTTTATGATATTCAATGAAAAAATTTCATAGGTAAGTACAAATATTACTAAGTATTTATATAATTCTGCTGAAATTCAAGCAAACAGGGAAGATTGATCTAGAGAATGGCAAATAGCTCCCATGTTCATTGAGCTAGTAAGTTTGTGTTTAAAAAAAAAAAATCTCGAAATTATTTTCTGAAATTTATTTTGCAGATTTTTAAAAAAAAAATCTAGTGTTCTTAGATAAGCCAGTTCTATCCTTTGATGTAACTACCCATATTATCTTTAGCATAGCTTCATGATGGTGTAGTTACAGCTCTACAGATAGAGTTGACTGAAAGATATCAGCCTTGTAAAAAAGAAATTAAAGATTAAATTTTCTTAAAAAAAGGAAATAATTTTCTTTGTAAAAAGAAAATTACTCTATTTTAAGAAAATATCATGTCATTTAGAATTTCAGAATTCAAGTTCTTATTAATATATGCTGCAGGGAACATATTATGTGAATCTGATATTTTCAGCAACAATTTCATGCTAAGTAGAAATTTTAGATTGGCTTTTTATTCTTGATTTTCAAAGCAATGAATGGGATTATTGCCATATGCATAATGCTGAAAGGTGTCTTTTTTGACACATTTCCCAAACATATTCCCACAGTTTAACTGAAGCATAAGATTGAACCCTTTTTCTACATTTCATTTTCAATTTCCTTCAGTTCCCCTTTGTTTTTCTTTTCCTAGAATGATATATTTCCATTCATTTTGCAGAGTTAATTGATAAACTTTCCCAGAAATAAACTGCATTTTTTTTGTTAAGAGCTGAATATGTTTTAATTTCAGAAATATATGGTTGGGTTGGACTTCTGATGAGACAAGGAAAGATAGTAGTTTTTAGGTGTCAGGGAGGTGTCTCAGTTTTACAATGCTAAACCACCAAGCATGAGTTGGAATTTAGGCACTATCTCCTAGAAACCAAGTGGTCACAACTCCTAGAACTGTTATTTGAATGCAATTACCCAATTCTACCCACCTAAATCAATATTTAATTCATATTCTAAATGTGTCTTTTATTTTATAGACTTTTTTGTACAATGATTTTTCAAGTGAACAGTTGTGCCAGTTTGGACAAATTTGGAGGAAATACCCTCTGTGAGAAAGGCAGGTTACAACCACCCCTCCCCCATCAGGTTCAGGGGAAAAAAAAAATTTTCCTCAGAGGAAAGTGGAAGAGACAAAAACTATTTATTTAACAAACACTCAGGAAAAGGATAATAATGCTAAATAATGAAATCTCTCTCTATGGAGAGAAACCTGGGAAGATTTGCTGAGTCCTTCTGTAGGTGTGGTCTCTCTCCTCCTCGGAGCTGGGTCAGCGTGGGCCCACCTCTGGGGCGTCTGTGGAAAATTCTCCCGATGTGTTCTGATGTTGTTGAAACAGTCCAGAAGAGAAAAAGGGGAAAAAAACCCAAAGTCCCAAGAAAAAAAAGCTCAACTCTTCGTCTCCCACCGGAGAAAAGGAGCCAAAAGATGGCTGAAAAGCAAGCTCTTCCTCTGCTCTCGCTGCTGCAAAAGCCATGGAGTCTGTATCTGTGTTCTTGAACAACTGTTTCGAAAAGTTCACTCGTTTTTTTTTTCTCTCCCGCCTCAGTTTAAAGGCACAGAAAGGCACAAAGTTAATTTGTGGGCATAGAGCGGTGATAGGTGATACACATCATAAAGTCACCCCAAGACAACAGTGTATGCGAATCAGGAGAGACATCCGTGTTCGTCTGTGAAGTGAAATTCTACATCACAGAAAGCACACGAACTCTTTAGCCTGAACCTGCACTAAGCATATGTCTTTAAGGTGAGTCATAGAAACTCCTTCCTGTTCCTGGCTTTAGCTTTTAAGGCTTTAAAACACAGTATTCTGGGGTGTACGCCAGGAAAAAGAGGATGGTAGTTGCAATATTGTTCATGCTAATATAGAGCATCTTTCATGCCTTAACTTGTCTTGAGAAAACTTAAAAAAACTGTTCAAAAATTTTGTATACGCTACATAAACTTATAACCCCCCACTGCCCAATCTGTGTGTAAACCTGTTGGCATTTCTGAGCTAGCAGGATGTTTATTTCCCCTTACAGAGAATCATTAACTACTCCTGTCACTTGTTGCAAAATGTATAGAGGAACATCATTGAGAGCTATTACAGAAAAAAACCAAAAAAAGATAATTTCTTCTTTTATAATAGCCCTCATGTTGCTTTTCATGTTTACAGTGCTGCATTATTATTATTTTTCACACATACACAAAAAAACCCCACTGAAAATGAGGGAGATGCTATGAAGGAACAGTATTGAAGATTCTTTCTGATAACAGAATATGAGCTATTTCTTGCTAATACACACATACCTGTACTTACCCGAATATTCTAATGTGTGTACTCTAACAAGAACAATCTGGGATGAACACAACCATTAACTCAGTAGCATTACAATTGATTAGAAAGGCTATTTTAACACCAATTTAATTGTTATTCAATTTCACTTGTACTAAAATCCAGCCATAATAGAACTATAAATTGACCCAACATTTGCATTCATTTTTTTATCTTGTTGCTGTTACTGTTACTATATTACTATTACTATTATTACTGTTGTTCAACTGGCATGTTCCAAGAAGAGAGTTCTGAGCTACCTGATCTACTTGAAGATTGTTAAAAATATGTGTTTAATTCGTGCCTATAAAGTTTATACCCATTTAACATTGAAATACATGTATAGGATATTTCTGTTTCAAACCCAAAACATGATGAAACCACATTCACTGGGGGGGCAGATTCCCGTAAGAATGTGGAGTTTTCTCTCAGCTGAAAAGATTTCTGAGAAGGAAATTATCCGAACTATAGCCGTGGCTGAGCAGGAGATGGGCCATCTCAAGAGGAGCCACCTCAGCCGTTCTCACCACGATAAGATATCTGCAACATATCAGGAACATCAACCTGGAAAGGGGCAAGATTTCATCAAGACATCATCATCCCATCGGAAGGACATTGTTTTTCGCTGGAATAACAGAAGAACCAAATTGAATATCTTTAGACTTTGGACCTTGAATACAGTATTGCCTCCAGCGAAATAAACTGTATATGAGCTCACCGTTCCGAGACCTCGGGGTGAACAGAGCTTCTCTGACACCCTGTCAGGTTGCCTGTCACCCAGCTGCCGACACCCGGGCTCGGAGCTGTTTCTCTGCATTGTGGCTTTTTATCCAAAATTTCTGCCACATTTACTATAAATAAATTGATTTTATTTTTATCATAGAAATTGGCTCGTTTCATTTATAACAAGATGAAGCAGATTACTGCAGGGGAGTTGAACTAGATGACGTTTGAAGGGAAAAGGATTTTTTTTATATGGGTGACAGGACAAGGGGCAATGGTTTTAAACTGAAAGAGAACAGGCTTAGATTAGATGCATTTCTTGCTCTGAGAGGTTATGGATGCCCCATTCTTGGAAGTGTTCAAGGCCAGGTTGAATGAGGCCCTGAGCAACCTAGTCTAGTGAGTGGCACCCATGTCCATGGCAGAGGGGTTGGAACTTTAGGGTTCCTTTCAACCTTAACCGTTCTATGATTCTATGAATCTAAGTAACATTGGTAAAGGTTGGATAAATTCAGAACTGCTGTCTCAGTTGAATGACTTTGCTGTCATACTTATGCTGCTTTTTAACCATGGAGAACTAGCTAAGAAAAGATTTATCTACTTCAATTGGTTTAACGGTCATAGTTGCAGTGTTCTTATCTGTCTTAAAAGTATTTTGAATGTCCACAAGAGAAGTGCAAGTTTTAAAAATTACCTGTCCTTAGACTGCCAAATTAAAATATGGGAAGGTGTAAGAGGAACAAAGCCTATATCTAGAAATAATAGTAATTTAGCAATGGTATAGAACGGAGTGTGGAATAGATGACTGAAAGAATGCAAATTATTGTATCACTCATCATTTAAGCCAAGAAAGTTGAATAGCTTTGGGACAAAATTAACAATTTCAAAAGAGCTGCTGAAAATACACGACAGCTAATTGGTCTATGTTTTTTCTTGATACCTAATGTCACTGTTTCCTTCATCTTAGTAGAATTACTATGCTTTACAACAATGTTGTCAAAGAAATGTGATATATAAGGGGAAGAAGTTACATAGCCTTGAATGATACGGATTTAATACATCCTCTTCCATTTCTTCTGAATATTCTTAAGGACAGGAATTCTCCCACCAAAACCTCTGTGAAAATATTGGCAAGGGACTTCCTTTCTGAAAACATAATGGCATAAGACAAGGCAGTCTACACTTTTACAGTGAATATAATCAAACATTTGACTACATTTAATTCATTGAGTAATAGCATACATTCTCCATGTATGGGAGTATTTGCCACTGGTCTTCTTCCTAAATAGCACCCTGGAGTTAATTGCAAATTACTGAGCATGAATTGCAAAGATAAATTCTAAGACTGCACCATATAAGAAGACTATGACTATAATTTTCCTTGCCAGACAAATAATACAAGAGAGGACTGTTATGAATAAACTGTTTCTATAAAAACATATGTATAATATTATAATACAGACAGAAGAAAACACATCAAAAACCAACAGGATTTGACAAAGAATTATTATAACTTTGAAGATGAAGAATTAAAAATTCAAAATCCTCCATCAAATGTTTTCAGCTTTATTTCATATATCTATTCTACTACTTCTTTTACTGTAAACAGCTTGCATATTTATGCTAAGAGAACATCTTCTATTAATATGGTTTTCTAGAGTCTCCAAAAATAACATGGCTTTAAGCATGCTTGTAATCTCTGCAAAAATTTTAACTATCATCTTGTGATATAGCTTTTGAAAATATAGTAAGTACCCATATGTGTTCTTGAAGCATGTCTTAACATTTTCTAGATCATTCAGATCTTGAAATAGATTTCTGTTTTGTTCTTTCCTTGTGTCTACTTAGAAGAATAATATACTCTTGGTATAAATTGGGAAGAGGACACAGTCTGCAAGGCAGCCATAGAAAAACTCTGTCTTCTGTTGTTCTTAATGTACTCATGCTTGTTGGTATTGAAATCAGTGGATGTTTTGAGAATGACTTTCAAATGTATAGGAAGAAGAAGAGAAAAAATGAAAAAGGAGGGAGGGAAGGTAGAGCCAGATAAATAACGTGCCCTTTACTTCTATGTCTCATCTCCAGTTTCATGATTTCTCTGAAATTGAAGTTAAGGTTTTCAGACAAGAACAACTCAAAGCAACCTTGAGGAGACCTTGACTCAGACTACAATATTGTATCAGTGCTACTGATGTCAAGAGTAGCTTACCTGCCAACACAGTATTTTTGAATGGCTAACCATTACCATTCACATCACCACTGACTTCTCTTAGTATAAGAATAAAATAAGAATAAATATCTCTCTTTCTTTTTCAAAGGTAAGTGGTTTTCAAATGATGAACAGATGGTAACAGTCTATAGCAGTAACATTTCAGATTCTTATGGAATTTAGGAAATGATGAAATGGAATGTCAGAGACTTTCAGACTGAGCATTAGAAAATGATCTTCACTAAGAGGGTGGTCAGTCACTGCAACTGGCTTTCCAGGGAAGTGGTCATGGCAACAAGCCTGTCAGAATTCAAGGAGCATCTTGATGATGCTCTTAGTCATACTGTTATTTATAGGTAGTCCTGTGAGGAACAGGGAGTTGGACTCAATGATTCATATGGGTTCCTTCCAACCTCAGATATTCTATGTTTCCATGACATAGAATCAACTACATACAAATTAAACTGAATACATACAGTGAGGCTTAATAAATTAACAAACCATTAACTCATTGCCTTATTCTGGGGCATTTTCACATAGGTGAAGTTTTCTTTGCAATGCCTAATTCTTAGAAGGATAGCTTGTACCTATAAAGCTTTAATTGTCTTGCTATACGGTTTACAGAAACCAGCACAATGAAGAAAGTAACAGTGAAGTGATAACTTTATAAAAGCCAAGGAGAACATCTAGGGAGGTTTACATTAAATATATTTTCTATTTGGAATTTCAAAGTTAATCTTATCCTAAGGCACTTAAACTAGATTAGATCTTTCTCTCTTATTGAAGGTATTGCACAATCCCTTTTAAATTTCATAAGATGAATTATTTTTTCTGAGACAAGATAAGGTTTTGATTTGGCTGATTTTATTTTCTTTATTGTTACTTCATATTCAAATACTGAGCTATGTGGTATTCTGAGTGAAGTTCTCCCAGTCTTTTCTTGCAGAAACTGTTCAAATTTGTATAAATATTTCCATAATTATTGGAGCAGAAACTAAAGTGTAAACATCCCAAATCTGCCTTCCACTTTTTAGATTATATCTTCACTGTTAAAAACCCCACAACAAACAAACAAACAAACTGACTAACTAAAAACCCCACAAAACAACAACAACAACAAGAAAAAAAATTAAAAATCCCCATTCTTTAATAGAGAAACCGTTCTTGAAAAAATAAATTCAGGCCAGACAGGCCCACATTCCTTTTAGGTGTGCATTCTAAGAATTAAAATACAGAATCAGTAATTCCAGTGTGTATTCTATTCCATTTTAGAACAGCTTCAAATGAAGAAACTGAAAGTAGCCCATATTAATATATTACATGGCTGAATAGATAAAATATTTTTCTGCTTTTCCAAAATCCAAGTTCAAATCTACTCAGAACTGGGTCATACAATTAAGTCTGGATTCCATACATTTCCTGAACTGTGCACTTGGTGTGATTCTTGGGGATGGTCCTATGCAGGGCAAGAAGACTCAGTGATCCTCATGGGCTGCTTACACCTCTCTATATTTTGCGATTCTGTGATTAGGAAGCAATAGAATGATGCCATCACACAACTTTTGTTCTCTCAAAGGATACCAAGGATATCAAAGGATACATAGCACAACTCATGGCCTGCAGTTTGGATGAAAACTTAGCTTTTTCAATATGTACTCATTTTTCTGCATTTTCAATACTAAACGCACAGTTGTACAGAGATGTTAAACTGCAACATACCTCACTCAAATGGCTAGGAGCTTATTGAATATTAGAAACTACTAAATTTTATACACACATGCTTAAATAGGTATGTATAAACTTAATTGTACCTTCGGAAATAACTATCTAATTGCAAAGTAACTGTGAGTATGTTATCAATTGCATCCTGTATCTCACAACTTCTTCTATATCTCTGCCTCTCTATTTCTCCCTTTATTTCTCTAATATCCCTTCTCTCTACTTCTCAAAATGTATGTCCTTCTAGATCTTACATATTCATAAAAAGTACTAATAAAATGTCAGTTCTTTATCTGACTTCACATGCAGACAAATTACCTCTTTCTTTTAGATAGTCTATAATGTAAATTAGATTTTTTTAAATGTCATTCAATTAATTAATTGGAAATAGTTGTGGTGCATCTAAAGAAATACAGAAAAGTCAAGTAAAATTCATATTACATTGATTCAGAAAAAGTATTTTTTTAGGTAGCTTAACTGGTAACAAAAATAATTAAATGACATGGAACACCATGAATTAGATAAGCAGTGGCAGTTAGTAAGCTCTTTAAACATAAACATTTTCAATCAAAATTAATTTTCTGTAACCTTTATGATACTTCTGTAATTGTAATGCATTTAAACTATTCAAAAAAATACAGAATACTGAGTTTGTGGTACTATCTATATTCCAGTACATTCATATTTAGAGCACAGATCATTGTGAAAGAAATGCATGGATGTGTCCACAGACCCTTTGTTGCACTGTTGGCAACAAAGGATATAGTAAGAAATAATATATTAAAATTTTTTAAAAATTACAACAAACCACTTGTTAAATATATTACATACTAAGTATTTGCGATAAAATACTAATGCACTTGCAAGTGATAAAAGCCTTAGAGTTTGCAAGTGGCCAATTTTAACTTGAAGAACAGAACTTGTTAGAAGGTTTTCACATAATGTTCTTGATAATTATTATCTGTACCTCATTTTGGCCAGGTTGCAGATTCATTTAAAAAACTAGCAAAGATTGATTTCTTTTGAAGGAAAGTTTGGTAGGGACATAGCATTCAAACCTTTCTTTCCTTCCTCACTTTTTTTTGGTGATCTTTTATACCTAAACATTCCCCTCTTTTAAATAATTAGTCGAATACAATATCCGTACATGTATATAATCAGTCACACAAGGTGGGCTTGTATCTTTCAAAGTTCCTTATAAAAAACCCCAAATTGCCAACACTTCTAGATTAATACATAGATTATATTTCAAATATGATAGTAGTGAAAAAATACCTACTAAGTTTATATATATTGTGTTACAACATTTTGATGCTGAATAGCATTGCTCATTACCTGGTAACTTCATCACTTGATGTAATTTTAAGGCATGGCATCAGCATGTCTAGTAATTCCAGCAGTACATGAATTTGGGAGAGATGTTTCACTTTGTCACCCTACATCTCTGCAATCCCTTTGAACTTTGGAAGGTTTCCTTAGAATTTTTCTTAATGTTTTACAGCCAAAGACACTGTACACATTATTTTAATGATCCAGCTATCCAAAGACGTCTTTATATAGTTATGGTTGAAGCATAAAAAAAAAAAAAAAGCAAACACACAATTAACAGCCATTATTAGTCTTGTCCCAGTCTTAAGCATAGCTTGGTTAAAAGAGTATTTTAAGGGAATTAGTAGAAAACCTTGTGTGATTCTGCCATTGTAGACAGAATGGACATTCAATTCCTGAATGATTGTACTGCAGAACACACATATTTCACTTCCTGAATGATTCTCTTCTTTATGGAGGAGATTATGTCAAAAGGAGATCTGCTTATTCTCCTTGAAGCAAATGTCTGTTGGGGAGTAAGAGCTGCAGTAATAAATCAGTACTTACTTGGGTGTTCTTTACCTCTTTCTTTTTTTTTTCCCCTGAATTTTCTGTTGGGGAAAAGTAATTTTAGGTGCTGTTATTTTTACCTTTTCTTTTTTTTTTTTTTCCCAGACAAAACACATGTCTGAAATCTCAGGAATTCTTATGAAATGGAATTTCCACCTTACAAAGAGCTCCAGACCTAAACTTGTCTTTCTTGCAAAAGAAATGTGTGGGTAGTGGCCTATACCTCTTTGTACAATAGATGGGGTCAAGTAAAGAGTGCATAAACAGTACTTTTGGCCTTTGACCATATGGATAACTTGGAGAAGTAATAAAAACATATATTCATAAGTTATTTGTATTTTATACCTTTTATTAACTGGGTAATTAAAGGAATATACCAAGATGAATATTTACAACATGCAACTAGAATATAATAAAAAAATTCCTGAAAATTTATTTTCAGAAAGAAAATAAAAACCAAACAGTTGGCAATATGCCTATTTTTTTCACTAAGTTTCTTTGTTATATACCATGCAGTAAGCAGAGAGTGTGAATAAAACACCTATGCTTGGATTCAAACCACTCCAGCACTTAATATTAATTGCTTTGACAAAACACGTGTCAGAAAAGAACAAAACAAAACAAAAAACCCAGACTGAACATCTTTTGTTCAAGTCCCAGCTCCACTAAATCTTCTAGACAGAATTTCCTTTGTGGAAAATTTTAATTCCCGCTTTCCTCTTTAAAACAGTAGGTGTCTCTTACATGAGCTATAACTTTTGCATAATTGGGCAGCCTAGGACTCTTTCCAAATTTTCTGTGATTGGCATAATTTTTCATCAGTACATCTGTCATAAGTTTACAAAAATCTGGGAACAATTATCCAGAAGAAGTAAATTATGATTTATTCAATGCCTATAAGATGTGGTAGAGAAAACCTTGTCTTTTTCTCTCTATTCAGAAAACATTTTTTCTGTCAGTTTGCACTTTAAACATGTCCTAACAATATATAAAATAGGCAACTTTCTGTTCTTTCCTCATGCACTACTAGTTTATTGCGGCAAATTTGTAGTTTCATATGGAAAACATATGCCCTTTTTGGAAAAAAAATCACTCTATATTACTCCAAGGAATAATTTATTCTATGAACAAACTGGGTTTTCACACACTGGTTTAGCAAGACAAAAGGTAGAAAGAGATTTTGGTAGCTGCTTTGTTGTTCATGTGTTTAAGTCAAACTTGAGTATGACAAAACTGAATGCTCCTCTTGCTTTGAGCTGACAGAGAAACTGGGTGTGTTTTCATAGTGACTTTGATTTTGGTTCAGATTTCAGAATATTAGTAGGTACTATGAGGTGTTATTCTTGTATTACCTGTACTACCTCAAAGAAACCTCAATTACTACTTTGGCTTTTGAATCTCTGGAAGACAACTCAGCAAGAAGTTAACTAAGTGTAACTGAGATGCAAATGAAAACAGAAGCACTTTGGACACTGACAAAATTAGTCAGTCAATGTCTTACCTATCTTTGTTTGAGATTATGATCTTTTTCCTGGTATTAGGTCCCTGATTTGATATGAGAAAATGAATGTTAGTGTTTTTCTTCTATAATGTGGAGAAAATGCTTTCTACCCCAATTGAAGATTCATGTATATTGATTAATATAAAATCATCTGCAATAAATATTGCATTATTTAATTTATTTTGAGGTTTTTACAATCAAATGTACTACAAGACTGAGGGCTGTTCTGCTGGGGTGCTTTCACTAAACTGTTCTGCTGGGGCGCTTGCACTTAAACACACTGGCTGGGGAAGGGCGCCCTATCCTGACAAGGAGATAGAAGATGCAAAAGTTAGACACCATGGGACATGAGTGAGTGACTTCACTGAAGACTGCAGCTGACAATCAGGTTGAACTATAACAGTGAGATCTATTCAATCACTGTCATGGTTTAAGCCCAGCTGGCAGCTATGCACCACACAGCTGCTCACTCAACATTCCCCCCTCCCCCATGGAATGGGGAGAAGAATCAAAAGTAAAACTTGTGGGTTGAGATAAGAACAGTTTAATAATTGAAAACACGGAAAAATAAAATAATAAAAGTAAATAAGACAAAGGGAAAGGAAAAAAACAAACAAACAAGAGATGCACAATACAATTGGTCGCCACCCGCTGACCAGTGTGAGACTTCCCCCCCCGCCCCCTTCCCAAGCCCAGATCAGCCACCCTTCTGGGTTAATCCCTCCAGTTCCTGTACTGGGCATGACATTCTGTGATGTGGAATATCCCTGTGGTCAGTTTGGGTCACCTGTCCCAGCTATGCTCCCTACCAGTTTCTTTTGTGTTCCTCCTCACTGGCAGAGCATGAGACACGGTGGGGGGCAAAAGTCCTTGATAAGGATAAACAAGACTTAGCAAAAAACCAAAATATCAGTGTGTTATCAACACCATTCTCATTCTGAATCCAAAACACAGCACTATAACAGCCACTGACAAGAAATTAAGTCTATCCCAGATGAAACCAGGACAATCACTTTCTGATTAAGGTCAATCAATAACTTGGCAGATGATACAATAACCAGAGACGAGAGAAGATTCAGATGCTGATGAGATCAAAGATATAAACCCTTACCAAAGAAGGAGTCCAAATCATCTGACTATTTGATGAGTTAATGCTGTTAGAGTTCAATTTTTGCCTTAAGAGTTGTTATATTTTATTTAGTAAAACATGTTTTCTTCTAGCACAACACAGGGAAAAAAAAATAATAGTTGTGATGCTTGATTTTTTTCCCTAAAGGGACATCTGGGTAGAATTGAAATATCTAGTCACAAGAAAAAATATCAGAAAGCAAACATTTCAGCAGCCACCACCTTTGAGTCTCATATATTTGTGTGTTGATGGCATTCTGAATCAGTACCTTCAGCATCTACGTCGGTGTTGAAACATAATATAGACCGAGGAACTATATGACATCAGAGGGGACCAGATTTTGTTATGATATACTCAACAGTGCATATACTTTAGGATATATAACTAAGTTTCTACAAATATACTGTGTATTTGTGACCTCTCAAGTGCTCTCTCTGGCTGTGAATACTTCAGTTAACTTCTCTTGGCCTTGATTTGCCTGCCAGTTAAAAAGAGAGATATAAAAACTTAATAAGAGATATAGTACTTTAAAGAAAATGAGTCAATATTTTTAATCAATTCTGTGTCCTTGGAAATAGGGAATTATAGCCATCCAGAACACAGATGAAGGAATAAGAAACTTTCTTGGTATTCTTCCAGAAAACCTGTTTTGCTTAACTTTGCAGACAAAACACTTTGCCCTAGTTGGAGTTGACAGTAATTTTTATGACAAATAAATTAAGTCTTATCATGATTATATTTTACTGTTCAGAGAGTTCCCTGCAGACTGGCTGCAAGTTGTTCATCATTTAGCAGAGCTGATTTGGCATCAGTCTGAATTCCTGAACAGCCATCATGTAATTTAAACCACTCTTGACCAGAGTGACTTAAAGTATCGCCAACCTGAATGAATTCAGAGGTCTAACACATTCAAAGTCTGTTTTCTGGGGCAAATAAAATTAATAATTAACTAACTAAACAAAAATTACTAATATATCTAAATTCATCAGGAATATAGCTAGGGTAAAATTAAAAAGAAAAATGTATGAAAAATAGAATGTTCTGCACCAAACTGCTTTTAATACTACAAGTATGTCTGAGTACTCTGCTTTTGTTTTGCTTTGTTTTCTAGGGCATCATATCAAAAAGATCTTTCCGACTTACACGTGCTAATTGATACATGTATGTGTATATGGCATCATAAAGGAGATAATTTTAGTTCAGAATAATTTTCCCCTAGTTCTAACACAGAAGTGAAAAAAATGTCTGCTGTGAATAGATGTTTAGCAGATGCAAAACTGTCATATATAATCTATAAAACATTATGTCAGCGACAGGGCTCTTGTTGATAAAATGAACAGCGTCTGCCTGGGCTTTAGCTAACTGTCCCAGTTCTGCCAATTACGAAGTGACAAAGTTAATTCCCTTAAAGTCAGTGCTCTGAGATACATTACTGTAATGCCATTAAAACCCATTCAGCTCCACATTCCCTGGAAGGTGACAGAATTACTATTGGATTTCTATGTCACGGACTGGATTTTGGAGTGAATCTAGAATGCCCTATGGAAATTTTAAAATTGCGTGACTGAACATGACATGTCGAATGGTTAGAAAATGCCACCCTTTCCTGTTTTCTTTAAAGACAACTGATAGAACAGCATATGTTGACCCACAAGCTGAAGGGTTTTTCTGATGTCAGGATGGAGACTAAGATTCTTGAAGATATATATCAAAGAAATCATTAAGAAAATAAATTGAAACAATTAAATCTTCAATTCCACGTAGGTTTACATAAACCTACTGTTTCATGTTTCTACAAATTAGTGAATAAAATGCCTACCACCAGCTTTAGTTGTCCCAGATGTCTTAGTTACCACCATGCTGATACATGGTTCTCTGAATTTAAAAGAAAACAGAAATATTAAGGATTTGGTGGAGTAGACCATACATCACTTCTACAGAGAATTTATCTTTCCTAGGTACATAGATCCCTTTGTCAAGCTTTGGACTAAACCACAACTGAAGTAAAGTGGGAGAAGTGATCACTGGGGTCAGGGACAATAAAGAGCAGTGAGAAATCTAATGCAGGAGGGAAAAGTGTGGGATCATGGGAATGAGGACAGACTTGTGGTGAAGAAAACGAGGATAGAGAAGGGGATCAGTTTGTCTGTAATGAGATAATGGCAAGAGACAAAATTCAGTAGTGTAAATTTTATTTTTTGCAAACAGATCAGCAAAATGAATGTAAAGAAGCAAGAAGGCCAGGGATAAAAAAATTGAAACATTAAAAATTATCCAGCTGAATATGAGCAAAATTTGGGCTTTACCACAAACTAAAAGGTTTTTTTTCTGTAGATGGTAAAGAATGTGGGAAACTACTATGATTACTTGTGAAAGTATTCATTTTGGTAAGGGCAAAGAAATAAAGTTAGCCCCTGATGATTTGAGTGTTGCATGCATGACAATGGTTTTAACAGGGGGGAAAAAGTTCCCCTTATAATTAATTATGTATATATTTTTCCCTGTATGCAGATATTTAGATGAGTATGAACACAAGTAATCGACTGACTGATGAAGAGAATTAACAATACTTTGCAGAAGTACAAGTTGTTCACTATATATATGCTTACACATACATTCCATAAAATGTCAAAAATCTATTTTATTCCAAGAAGTTAGGAAGTAAAATTAGCATTCAAATGTGATCAACCATACAACAGAACCTAGAGGCACTAAGAAACTGCAGGCTAGATGTGCCAAGAAGCCAGATGCTGACTTTAGAATAATATTTTTCAGGCCTTGGCATCAAAAATCTGCGATGCCATCCAAATGATTCCTACACCCTATAAGAGCTGTTTTCTTCAAACAACATATTAACTATATTAACTATCCAGGTATAGAATAAACATAGGTGATGGTTAAGATCTAAGACATCTATTTGAACTAATCTTAGACAAAAGGAAATTTACACACATATAATGCTTGATAATGTTTTTTTGGTATGACACAAATCAAGAAGATGGATATGAGAAAGTTAGAAGACAAGCATTTTTCTCTGTGCTCCATGAATCTTGTTTTCTCTTTCTAATATGTTGCTATGAATTTCACCCTGCAATATTAATAATAAATAGGATCCAATACAGCAATCACAAATAGCTCTTATGAAGCCAAGCTAATTACATACAAACATTCTTTTATGTTATTTCCACAATGAAAGCCCTGCTTTTATACTGCAGGAATTTGTGTTCTAGAGATAACCACTGAGGTAATGGGAATTTTGCTCTTAGTTTTAGAGTCTTGAGATTATTTCATAAAGCTTTCACTGTAAGATTTCGCTGGACATGATTTTTGGTACACCTTTATGATCTTTACTGAATATCTTCCACACAGCTCAAGTCATAGAAAAGCCCCATTGGAAATTCCAGTGTAAAAAAGGAGGCAGTGTCAAAGAGGTAAGAGTGGTCCAGCAGCTGCTGTGTGAATGGCTTGTTATTCTCCTTTCCTTCCCCAGCAACTCAGCTCCTGTCCCCAAGATTGCTCATCACCTTTCTGATTTCTTAGCTGTGTCGTAGCTCCCTAAACAATTTCATTTCAAATACTTGATGTTTAAACTGCTTAAATTAACTCTGGCTTGTTTTTCCTGGGGAAGGTCAACAAGAGCCTAAACAAGGAGGTTAACTGGCAGCTCTGACAGGTTAGTGATGAACAACTGGGGCAAAATGAAGGCTGGGGGCAGCAACTGCTTTTCCTGAAAGAAGTGCAGCTGGAAGATCTATAGGCTGAGACTTCATGCTCAACTATTCTAGATGGATAACAAGAGTTGGCTACCAAAAGAAAAAAAAGACAGTTTCCAAAGAACTGGCAAAATTCTCTACCAAAGTGTTTTAACAGAACTGATTAATCCAATGATCTCTCTTTTGTGTTGATTGCAGAGTCACAGAATCAATCATGTTGGAAAAGACCCCTGAGATTATCTAGTCCAACCTATTTGTTACAGTCCAGTCAGTTTTTTTCTTTGTTTTCAGGAAATACACTTTACCATACATTACTATGTATCTATATCAATTTTTTAAAATCAAGTATGGGTTTATTGAGAAATATTTGCATTAATACTACTCAAGCAAGAGTATTTTATTGTGTCATGTTGTATTGTATTGTACAGTATTACTACCTGTAAAGATACACTGCAACAGCATTTGCCATCAAAATCAGCATTTACTGTCTTTCTCATTATAAAAGAAGGGGTTGACTTAGACATGAAAATTAGTCCATCATCTGCAGAGTCCATTTGCACAGTCCCCACAGAGAAGTTTACTTCTGGAAATAATCAACAACAGGATAGTAATTTTTAGTTAAAACAGTTGATTTTCTCATGGAATGTCAGTGCAAAAGAGACAACTATATCATGTTACCAGAATTCTCCATTTTCAGCTCGAATTCTCCCACTTCTCTGATGTGTTCTGACAAGAAGTGGTCTGGCTCCATCTGTTCTATATGGTTTCCATGGATAGTTGAATTATTTTCTAGGACCAATCACATGTAGATTTTACTTGTACAGCATGTACTCCCAGTGTCCTGTCTCAGTGTCTGCTGTTGTGCACACTCTGTGTATCAATATGTCTTGGATTGACAAGTCGAAATATGGATCCAGAACTTCAGGTGTGTGTTCACAAATGCTGCATGTAAGGTAAGACTCTCCCTGAACTCCTTGCATCTGCTGACCACTCTTCAAAACATAATCTATTATATGGTTGGTGACATAAGGCAAATAAATATATCTCCCAAAGATTTTATTGTCTGACTTGAGAACTCAGTGACATGATTTGTGAAAAGGATAAGACTAGAGCTCGAACCCAAATTGTTCAAAGGTATTATTTTACAGAGAAAGATAAAATAAACGTAAAGCTTCTTTTGTGAGTACTCTATGTGTCTGTTCATCACCTGCAAAATAGTACCACTGCACCTCTCAGGGATGCTGCAAAAATAAGTTAGTTAATGCTTATGATACACTTGCATTCCCCAGAGGAAAAGTTGACAAGAAAATAAATAATTCTGTCTTTGAAGCAAAATTTGATTAGTGTCCAGAAGTGAAAAATTTTGAATAGATATAAAATATACTGTAAAAACTGCTTGGCAACTGACCACCATACAACGTATGGTTATAAAATAAGGGAATGAAAAGTACGTGTTTTTATTATATAGGCTGTGTGAAAATGCATTTCAGAGAATCATAGAATGGTTTAGATTGGAAGGGACCTTAAAGATCATCTAGTTCCAACCCGACTGCAGTGGTCAGGGACACTTTTCACTAGATCAGGTTGTTCAAAGGTCCATCCAACCTGGCCTTGAACTCTTCCAGGGATGGGGCATTCACAGCTTCTCTGGGCAACCTGTTCCAGTGCCTTACCACCCTCCCAGTAAACAATTATTTCCTAACATCTAATCTAAACCTACTCTCTTTTATTTGAATCCATTACTCGTCATCCTGTCACCGTGTGCTCTTGTAAAAAGTCCCTCTCTATCTTTCTTCTGGCTCCCTTCAGACACTGGAAGGCCAAAATTAGGTCACCCCTCAGCCTTCTCTTTCCAGGCTGAACAATCCCAATTCTCTCATCCTTTCCTCATAGGAGAGGAGCTCCATTCCTCTAATCATCTTGAGGGCCTCCTCTGGACTTACTCCAGCAGGTCAGTGTTCTTCCAGTGGCAGAACTGAATGCAGCTCTCCAGGTGAGGTCTCATGGGAGAAGAGCAGAGGGGCTCACCTGCTCCCTCACCTGCTTTGGATGCAGGATAACCTGCCAGAATACAATTGGCTTTCTGGGTTGTGAGTGCACATTGCTGGGTCACATCTAGTCTCTCATCCAGCAGCACCCCCTAGTCCTTCTCAGCAGGACTGCTCTTGATCTGTTCATCCCTCAGTGTGTGTTGATACCGGGGGCTGCCCTGACCCAGGTGCAGCACCTTGCACTTGGTCTTGTTAAACCTCATGAGATTCCCATGCACCCACTTCTTGAGCTTGCCCAAGTCCCTCTGGGTGGCACGCCAAACCTCAGGTATGTCAACTTCACTACTCAGCTTGATGTCATCAGCAGATTAGCTGAGGATGCACTCAATCCCTTCATCTGTGTCATGAATGAAGGTATTAGATAACACTGATTCCAATATGGACCCCTGAGGGACACCACTTTTCACCGATGTCCATTGGGAATCTGAGCCATCGATCACTACCCTCTGAGGGTAAGTGAGGAAAGGACTCAGCTTCTTGAAGGATTCAAGCTATAAATTGTGAACAAAAAAGTAAAAATTCTAATTGCTTATCTTTCAGTTGCAATTCTTCAGATTTTATATACAAGTAGGTATCATTCTTAAAAGCAGAAAGAAAATCCATGATTTAAGTGTTAATTTCAGCACATCAAGTTGTTAATATGGCACTGAATTAATTTTTCTAGTGCAGTAAACTTTACAAACACACACCTTTATGTAATCATGCACAACAGCGATAATCAACTTTTTGCGCTTCTACCAACCTTGAGTTAGAAAATTTGTCCAAAGCATCATTTCTGTTGCAGATAGACGTATTGCTATGCTGAAACACTAGTTCACGAATATAGTCAAAATTTTCATTAACTTAGACATTAAGTAGTACTATAAATAAATACTCTGCTGCATAACCAGTGAATCAGAGATAATAATATATGAGGATATCTATTTCAAAAGTCTTACACTCTGAGACCTCCGAGAGTCTCTAAATTACACCACTGATGGTACAATAGGGAAAATTCTCATGGAGTGTGCTGTTTTTGTCTGGGATAGAGTTAATTTTCTTCCCAGTGGCTGGTATGGGGCTGTGTTTTGGATTTGTGCTGAGCACAGGGTTGATAACATAGAGATGTTTTGTTATTGCTGAGCAGTGCCCACATAGAGACAAGACTTTTTCTGCTTTAACTAGTGCCATGCTGGTAAGGGGGTTTGGGTTATATGGGAATTTGGGAGCATACACAGATGGGAAAGCTGCCCCAGCTGACTAAATGGCTAATCCATATCCTATGGGATCTTAAAGCCAGTGGGGAAGAAAGATGAAGCAGGGGATGTTTGGAGTGATGGTGCTTGTCTTCCCAAGTCACTGTTAAATGTTACGGAGCCTGCTGCCCCGGCGATGGCTGAAACCCTGGTTGCACCTGGAAGGGGTGAATGAATTCCTTGTTTTGTTTTGCTTGAGTGCATTTAGGTTTTGCTTTACCTATTAAGCTGTCTGTTTGTCAACCCATGAGTTTTCTCACTTTTACTCTTCTGATTCTCTTTCCCATCCCACTGGTGGGGGAGTGAACAAGCAGCTGTGTGGGGCTGGTTGCTTGCTGGGGTTAAAGAACAAAAATAGTTCAAAACTAGAATATCTTATACAAAGAGAGAGTTTCAGTTCTAGATGTCTTTTAATGAACTTAAAAAGTATGCCGTGTGTAAAAGATGGCACTAGCATATTTCAGTCTTTTTGTTTGATTTGTTTGGTTTTTTTGTTTGTCTTGCTTTTGTTACTGAGAACTTGGCTAGGAATGAAGGCCAGGAAACGGACTGATCCCAGTCTGCCCTTCCAGTCAACTTTACACAAAGCCACTGTTAGCTGCAGGATCACTGTAACTTGCCATCATACTGCCCAGCCAAACTGCATAAAGGCAGGTATAGACTGGGTTGCTTGTTATTCTCCGCATGAACATGCTGTGGAGATAGGTGCAAGATGCTAATAATATGCCTGGATGAGCAGACTGTGCCAAAACATTTGGCCAAAGCATTTTTATTTGCTCCACAGTTTCACTTATAATACAATAACTGTCTGTAACTTGCAAGCCTGAAATGACAAGGAAGGCTGAATCTGGGCTTTAGCAAGAGCTGTTGTTCACATTTAATGTACAATAAAGTCATATCCATGATTATTCTTCTTAGAATTTTTTGCTTAAAGATTCGCAAGCTAATGATTAGAAAAAGTTTGATTTTAGCTCGTGATTCCTGTATGTCTTAATAATATTTGTGCTCAATTTCTCGCGATGGAAATGTGGGAAATTGATCTCAAAATACACCTCCATTATAAAGGGTGCATCACAAGTCTGTGTAAAGTACAGCAACATCAATAGATACAACAATAAGCAGGGAGACATGAAATCATGATTCTTTTAAACTCCAAATCTTCTACTGATATGATGCTGCCTGACCTTAGTCATATTAAGTCTAGCTCTAACTGCTTGCCTATTTGTCATCTGGAAAGAGTGGGTGGTTGAAAGTGCCCATTGGGCGGCAATCCTTAAAAGGCAAAGGAGTCCAGGAAGGATGGACATTTTTCAAGAAAGAAATGTTAAAGACATAAAAGTGGGCCATCCCCATGTGCTGAAAGATAAGCTGGTGGAGAAGACTGGTCTGGCTGAAGGGAGATTTTTTGGTTGAAATTCAGAAAAAAAGTAGTTTATGCCTGTGAAAGAAGAGGCAGGCAACTCAAGAGGACTACAGGGATGCTGTGGGATATGCAGGGAGAAAATTATAAGAGCCAACATCCAACTAGAACTTAATCAGCTGTTGCTGTGCAATACAATAAAAAATGTTTATGCCAATTCATGAACAATAAAAGGAGAGATAAGAATCTCCATCCTTTATTGGATGCAACAAAGGATGAGGAAAAGGCTGAGTTACTTAAGGCTTTCTTTGGCTCAGTCAGTAATAATAATACCAGTTGTCCTCCCTTTTACTGTTAAAATAAACATTTTATTCATATTGTTATTTTTCGTTTTGGTTTGGTTTTTTTAAACTTGATATTTGGTTTTACAAGTATTTATCATCAATATGTCAATGTTATTCTATATTGGTATTCAAAAGCTCATACTGTTGCCCGAGGACCTTGCTGTGATACAGCACTGTGCTCACCTAAGAAAACAACTGCATCAGCTGTTGTAAAAGTCAGCTGTTTTCTAAATGACAGTAGTATAAACAGAATGTTAAACAACAGACTCATGCAAATTAACAATGCTGGGGAAAGCTTACCAATATATCTTACTTAAACATGCAAATCTAAAATTTTAGAAATGTAAAACCAATTTATGAATGCACAGTAGTTGCTCAAAGGATATTTTCTGACATGCCAGAAGACATTCCTCGCATTTGTCCTTCTGTACAAAACTTCAACTGCTTCAAGGCAAAAAAGCATTAAGGTATCTTCTGATCTGTAACAATGTTAAGAAAAATCTTTCCTGAATGGGCAGTCCATATATTCTTGCCAGCCCATACAGCTGTTGATGTATGAAATTACTGGCAATACTATTTAATAATGGTAAACTATAGGCCAAATAAGGGATAGTCTTACAGATAATTTATCCCACTTCTTTGATTTATTAGTAATGATGTGAGCAGAAAATTATCAAGGAATATTTAGAAAGTAGAATGCTCATTGTCCATTATTTTTTTTTAGTTATGGCACTAGTGTGTCACCTATGAATACAAAGCTAGTAGTCATTGCCAGCACAGACCTGGTGTGACACAAAAGAAGAAAGAAAGAAAGTGTTTACTGTGTTTTCTCTGACAGCACAAAATCTGAGTACCTAGGAGACTCATTACAGATCCAAACTCATACTTTTCTTGACTTAGATCACATATTCGGAATTCCTAGGTCTTGAGAGAGAATAATAAGGAAGGAATATACAATATTGTGAAATTATTTTCTTTTAGTCTTATGTGATAACAGTATTTTAATTTACATATAATATGTAAATAAATGAAAGTCTGTTTCAAGAAGTATCAGACAGATTTTGAAGTTTAGTAAGTAGGTTATTTGAGACACCCTTGGTCAACAGTGCTTCGTAACATAGTGAATATATTTCCTTCCTCTTAGTCTTCCTGAAAGGAAAGATTTTACTTGTCTTAAGCATCTGGAATATGACTATCATTCTAAACAGTGCATTATTTCTCTGTGGTCCTGGTTGAAAACCTAACTCTCTGGAAGGGTTCCAACACAGATACTTCATATTTGAACACCAATTATAACTGATAACCATATAACAGCTACCTAGCTGTCCGTCATTGATATCTATGAATCTTACTCTTAGACACATCAGTCTTGCCTTGCATTTAGTACATAATGTTAGCCTGTATCTCAGTTGTCTAACCTAGGTGGGAGGACACCGAAGAGTTAAATGCCCCAGTCTTGAGTCAATCTCATCTTTGTCTGGCATTAGATGCATTAGGTATTAGATATTAGAATTGGATACTCGTATCTGCTTTTTTGTTTTGTGTTTTTCTCCTTCACATGTATCTTCTCTTTGTTTTTTTTTTTTTTTCATTTTTCCCCCTCAGTTTGAAGAATCCCATTCAAGTTATAGAATTTTTTATAATTATTATTACTTCTCTGTGAAAGAAACTGTTTCTGAGGCAAGCCAAAACCCTGCTTGCCCAATCTTGGAGAAAATTTGAGCTGTGCAACCACTGCTGTTTCATCCTGTTTCCAATAGCTTGAGGCTTTCAGTC
Organism: Dicrurus megarhynchus; assembly: GCA_013399195.1. Taxonomy (NCBI): domain Eukaryota; kingdom Metazoa; phylum Chordata; class Aves; order Passeriformes; family Dicruridae; genus Dicrurus; species Dicrurus megarhynchus. Next base: position 152,968 of record VXAD01000740.1, read on the forward strand.
ACACACCCTTTGCTCAGCCATTCCATTGACCTGCTCCGTATGCCCTAATATTCCCTGTTGGCAACGTTTGCTATATTTGCAGGCATTTTATATCACCCAAATGCATAAAGAAGCCCGAGGGAATTGAACAATCGTGTCCTGAGGGGTTACTGTATTTCTGTGTATAAAGACAGCAGGATTTCTACTAGGTGAAGAGCATCACTCTGTCTTTATTATTCATCTTCTAGAATGAATTTGAAAAGTAAGTCTGCAGAAACCAAATGTTAGTATTTTGAGTAAAATTCAGTTGAATACTCATTATGAGTCCATGGTGAAGCCAAAGAGTGTGAGTGACTACAGGCAGAGAATGAAAGAATGTTCATAGGAATTTTAAGCTTAAATACATGCAAACATCCTTTGAGACTTAGGATTTATTTAAGGAGATTTTGCATTAATAACAAAAGCATAAGCATAAATTTTTACCAATAAAGTCACCCGCCCTGATTTCTGATGAGCCAACCACCAATGTAGGAAACAGTTCTCCGTGGGACAAACTTAGGCAAATGATCTGTAGGGCAATGAGCCCTCTGTTCTGAAATTCGTAATACACTTAAATGAATTATGAACCCACAGTCTATGGTCTCTGGAATTTTTTTCTTTCTGACATTTTTAGTATTTCCTGTGGCTTAAGGAGATGTTATATCTAAAAAGAATGTGACTTTACAGCAGACCCTAAACTATTCCTTTCGCAGCATCAATTGGCCTTGCATATACTGAACTTGCGAGCATTTGTTCAAGGGCCTTCCTCTCAAATAAGGAACAAACCCCTCCATCTGCAGGTCACTCAAAGCTAAAAAAAGATCTCAGAGACAAGGCAAGCCAGAAAGTTTATCAGCAGTTTAATTCCCCAAGAGGGCACCAGGGGCCATTACACGGCCATTAGCATAGCCAGCGCTAGAGTCACAGACAGAACAGAGGCAGCCAAGCAGCCAGCCAAGAAACCAGCCAAGGGCTTTGCAACAGACACAGATGTTGCTGCTAAAAAATTTATTCTAGACCTTGGCATCTGAGTTCTTTATCTGTCAGTTTTGTGTCCTGTATGAGGCCCCAGCTGTTAAGTTTGTTGATGAAAAGAGAAGAAGGGAAAAAGCTGAGCTGCATTTAGATGACCAGCAATTTGATTCCTTCTGAGGTACTTATCTTAAAGGGTTGATGTCTCTTTTAATAGACATCTTCTAACCTTTTCCTGCAAAGGTTTCAAAAATTTCCCACAAGTTAGTTGTTAAGGTTCTTACTGGGTCCAGTAATAGTCAATGGTGAACTGCTCTCTCACACAGGGGAAGGGTTGGTCCTATGGAGAAGAGTACACACGATGGAATGGGCATCATGGATTAATGGCCTCTAAATTTGGTCATCTGACAAATTATATTAGAATACTTTCACCTGGAAGGGTGACAGTAGCTGAAAAGCTTTCACTGTTTATTTCTTGCCCTTCAAATATTCCACATTTGCATAAATGATCTAGTATCCTTAAGGAGATTGCCAGTTTTTTGACTTCTCTGTGCTTTTCTTGTAATTTCCAAAGACCCACCACTTTAGCTACAATCAAGACCTTTTTATGATTGGAAAGCTCCAGTGTGTATTCTTGCCTTAGTTTTCTTTCCCTACAACACTCCAATCAGTGAACACTATTTTTCTCCTACCATACGCAATAGCCAATATTTTATTTGAAAAATACATTACATTGATAATTTTTACCAGATCATGAAAAAAGTAGCAATAACACATATCTGTTCTTTAAATTACTATTTAATATTATCATATAAGAATACAGGCAAATAGTAACAGATATAATTGTGTGTAATACATATTATCAAGGGACAACACAGGCAATACTTTGTTTTTAGACAAAACATATTCGTTTTTAGACAAAACATATTCATTTTTATCCACCCACATAAAAATAAATGTTCTGCTTAGAAATTTCCTTGTTTATGAACAGGTTATAGATTTTTCCTTTCTTCCATCAGCTTCTGTTTTGCAAAAATTAACAAGAATTTCCAGTTTAAATTCTTTTTTTACTTAACCATCATTTTCTGTTAAAATCCATCTTTTTTCCTTTCCTAGCTGTGCTGTCAATATAGCTAGAGCAAATTTCTTCACTTTTGTTAACAAATAACTTAATGAACTTTGACCCTTTTAAGGCTATATCCAGCTGCTCTTTCTTATATTTTAGAGATAAACCCTGAGGGCTTGAGGACAACTGCTCCATTCTGCTTAGGTCAATGCTGTTGTCATAAATTCCTGCACTGTTTTGTTAATTAGTTGGCTCTTAACCAAGCTGCTTGAGACTCTATTGGGCACCCAGAAAGTACTACAGAGTGTAACACAACAAACCTCTAGGCAGTTATAATAATTTGCAAGAGTAAATTCAAGAACAGACAGTAATTTCTCTTTGGTGTATGAGAGTAAACCTCTGATTTGACTGATGAATTAAGATTAAATGACTGCACTCCTTTTTAAAATAAGCAAGAGACTAGTTATTATTACTCACCAAAACCCACAGGAACTTTCTCAGGTGAATGTCTTTGTCATCAGCCTGATATTTTTAGAAGATTCCTTTCCTCCCTCCCTCCCTTCCTTCCTTCCTTCCTNACCCCCCCTTCCTCTCCCATGACCCAAAGACTCTTGAACTACTTTTTTACTGTAACACAGTGACAAAGAGGAGGAAAAAAACCCCCAAAAATAATTTAGCTATTGAAACAATCTCCTAGAAAAGGCAATTTTGATCAATTTGACTCAAGGTAAAGCAAGAACTGAATTGATGTAATCCACTTCCCAAACAGTTCTTCCAGCTGGTAGGCTATCATACAAAAAAATGAGAAACAGTATAATTGCTGGTTGTGCTTTCTGAAGATAAATAATTTGCCAGTTGTTTTCAAAAAAATTTGTACGTAACTACTCTGGTAAGGATATGTAAGCCTGAAGTAATTTACTGTTTTCTCTGAGGTTCTCTTTTTTCCACATTTCTTCTTGTTTTTGTCTAAGTAGCTGCCTGTGTTGAATGTACCTTCAAGGACTTTGCTATGCATAGAAGCACTGGATGCCTTTCATCCAGTCAAAAAAATCATAAAGATCCTTATTCACTATTTACAGAGATGGAACTCTAAAATGACTTTTCTGTATTTCACTCAGGAACAGCAACACTCCCCAACCCTGTCCCACTCCCTCCCCCACCCCCCAAAAAAATAAACCAAACCAAAACCCAACAATGAAATGATCTGTTGAAGCAACTGCATCCTTTATTTATTGCGTTAGGTTTTACAGTTGCCATTTTTGATGCCAGTTCTGATATTTAGGCACTGATTGGCTGTGCTTACACTATAGGATGTTTGCTCTGCTGTGTACTTAGCAGTCATCCCTGCTAAGTACAGATCCTACCTGTGCCCCAGTTACGGGGCAGATGTACCACCTTGTTGCCTGCAGTACTGGTTTTCAGACATTCAGAGAGGAATTTACTAGTGACAACTTCTTCTTGGCCAGGATTTCTTTGTTCCCCTCTCAGAGAATCAGGGCACCTGAAGAGGAACAGAACAAAACCAGATTCAGACACAGCTCAGTTGTGAATTCACCCACATCCAGGGAAGAAAATATGAAAAGCATCTGTCAACACTGTAAACATGAAGGACAAACGCAGAAACTTTGCCTCCAAATATCTCCAGAGGAAAATCAATCCATATGAAAACTAGAGGCCTGGATAAACAGGCTAGTGACCAGGAAAACACTAAAGGATAAGAAAGAGAATTGTCACTGCACCAGATTTGAATTTAGACCTTCCAGTTCCTGAGCAATTTGTCCCTGTGAAAAAGAAGAAATAAGACAATGTGAATTGTCCTTCTTTAGAAAGCATGATGTTTGTTTCTTTAGAAAATTTTTCTGGTTTCTTTTACTAGTGTTTAACTCCAGAGAGCAATAGTGGGAGTCAAAGTGACTCCTCAGCACTGTGAGCAATACATTCATAGTGAGCATCTCTCCTATCAGAGTTTTATAGGAGAGGACATATATTTGATGAGAAGAGTCTGAGATCAGTTCTACAGTACAGCCAGCTACAAGGCAATGTGAATAGGAAACATTTTTTAAAATTTCCACTGTCAGAGAAGGAAAATTAGTCTGTTCAAGTAGAGAAATGCAGGCAAGACAGACAACTGTTTGCCAGTGTGAACGGACCATCCACATACAAAAAGGACTATGTTAAATCAATTTAAAGATTATTCAGATTTAAAGATTTAAAAGTTTTTAATTTCCTTACCTGAAGTAGGCTAAATATGCTGAAATGAAACCTCAATCTATAAACTCCAGCAAGCAGACCAGGGACAAACCTAATTAGCATCTGAATAAAGCATTTAAAAAAATTTCTGAGTGCTTTAGTAAGTGATGCTCATGAGTCAGCAAATTGTACTTTCCCTTTTTAAGACTTCATTCAATAAACTTGAATAAGTTCTCAGTTTTAAGAATGTGTATATTCCTACTCCTGCTTAGATTATAGCTTAGTGCTTGTCAACATTCCTTATTTTAGTCAATTACATGCTTGAGTGCTTCACCATAAGTTGAACTTCATATGAATATGTGTATGGTATGAGCCAATGAATCCGTATACTGCTACTAAGCCACTGGAAATAACAAATTTTCAATAAAAACAGGTGCAGCTACAAAAAGCCATGCTGTGTTTTATGTAGGTCTAGGCATATAGCCCCTTATAATCTGGAAGCTAATAGCTGAGTACTTAATTTTGGTTTGAATTTTAGTGTAGTAATTTCTATGAGAAATAGACATTTATATGGATAACTGATTCCGAATATCTTGCTTACTACATTTTTGCCATGCCTTGTATTCAAATATTATCTCACTTTCAGTGTGGAAATATAACATTGAAGGAAATAATTCTGAAATGAAATTTCACAGAAGATTTTGACATATAATTTATGCCAAGTTCTTTCTTTTTTTATTTTTTTGAAACAACATCCTCTAAGAACATGTTTTTTGTTTCTCTCACCTCTATTTTGTAAACACATTTTAATCTAGAAGCAATTTATCTACATTATGACATATTTGTAGAACTCTAACAGTGTCAAAATTTGCAAAATTCTTGACATTTCCAGAAGAGGTGGAGTCAAGTTGATGTGAGGGAGTGTAATTTCCATAAATTTGAGTTATTCTGTGTGGTTTTACTAGCTATTCGAAAGAAAAAGAGATTTAATACCTCTACTTAAGTCTCCTCAGACAAAAGCACATGAGAAATTACTAATTATTAATTTATATATGTAATAGAATTAAAACCATGCATAAGTCAGAGTTGTTTGCTGGATCCAGTTCAAACAGTTAAGTAAATGTAGTCTAGCAATACAACTAGATCTTTACCTTTTACCCTCTGTCTCAGCTGTCCATCATTGAAATACAGAAAGTATAAATATACTTTTCTACTATGCAAAGCAGCTAATTACATAGATTATTGAGGGTTGTTCGTTTATTATGATGCAACAATATTTAAGTATACAATGAAAGAAATATGTATGTATATAGGTAGATCAAATGTATAAGCTAAATCTGTACTACCATTTCCCAGCCACTAGAAATCAATTCTCTATAATGTTCAATTGCAAGGATAGTCCCTGACATAGTTTTTGCCTGGACTAAGGGTGACTGATTCAGCCTGGCTGGACACCAGATGTAAACCAAAACCTCCCCCTCCTCAACCCAGTAGGGGAGAAATATTGCAGTGAAAGACTTGCGGGTTGAGACAAGGACAGGGAGAGGTCACTCACCAATTACTGCCTTGCCATGAACTTCATCCTGGGCTCAGGAATGTGGGATCCCTGTCACAGGAGATGGTCCTCCACAAATGTCTCCAGCATGAGTCTTTCCCACAGGCTGCAGTTCTTCACAAGCTTCCATGGGGTGCAGTCCTTTAGGAACAGGCTGCTCCAACATGAGTCTCCATGGGGTCACAAGTCTTGCCAGAAAAACAGCTCCAGCATGGCTTTCTCCCCCCATGGGGCCCCAGGTCCTGCCAGGAGCATTCTCCAGGACAGGCTTCCCATGGGACGCAGCCTCCTTTGGGCATCCACCTGCTCCAGTGCTGGATCCTCCATAGGCTGCAGAGGGACAGCCTGTTTAACCATGGACTGCACCATGGGCTGCAGGGGAATCTCAGCTCCAGCACATGGGTCACCTCCTGCCCCTCCTTCTCAACTGACCTGAGTGCCTCCAGGGCTGTTTCTCTTATGCATCCTCACTCCTCTCTCAGGCTGTTGTTTGCTCTTTACACAGTAACTTTTGCTCTTTCTTAACTCTGATATCCCAGAGGTGTTACCACCGTCACTGATGGGCTCAGCCTTGGTCAGCGCTGGGTCCATCTTGGCCTGGTCAGCATTGGCTCTGTTGAACATAGAGAAATCTTCTGGCAGCTTCTTACAGAAGCCACCCCTGTAGCTGCCCCCCTGCATCAAAACCTTCCCATACAAACCCAATACTCCAAGTAACACTTTTCAGAATTACTTCCAAGTGTGTTCTGGGAGATACCGTAGAAGAAGGAGGATTCTTAATTAGAATGTGGCCATGCTGTTTGGAGAGCAAGAGAATTTAATAATATGAATGCAAGCTGTTCTATGCCAGCTGGCCTCAACAGCAAACAACAGTCCTAGACATATTTAATTTACTAGCCTAAATGTAGCTTTTGTGCTCTTCCACAGTGCTCATGCAGCAGTATATTCCTTAGCAGAGGAGAAATAAGCACCAACTTTTTTATATGGAAAAAACCCCAATATTTAATGACAACTGTAAAATATTTTAGAGCAAAGGAATATCAATATACCTTTCCTCAAGTAAGATGTTTCAACAACCATGAAAATGAATACTAAGTACAGATGTCTTAAGTGAAGATGGGATTTCTTGAGCTTTCCACAGGATAATTGCGTATTTATTGAAACAGTTATTCTTAATTTTTTTAATGGGAAAATTTGTTCCATCATTAAAGGCTTAAGAGTCTAATTAAAATACAAGAAACAGCTATTATTGGTCTAATTACAACGAGACTAATATTCATAAATCATTGACACAGTGAAGATATGGGCTTCCTAATATTAACCACTTTTTCCTGAGATTAGGTTCATTACTGGTGTGCCTTTAAGTCATAGCACCTTCAGGTTCATTCCTCCCAAAGTATAGGGATAGGTAAAGAGGAGTCATCAGCTTCATTAGGTCTTTTCCAGGAGGAATATGACACTCGTGGTGGAAGTTTACCTATTTTGGGTCCACTTGGGGCTCTTTTTATGCAGTTTTTATCACAGTTTTCTTACCCATTCTTTTTTTTTTTTCCCCCTTGGTTTCCATAAAGAATTTGTCTGTTCTCAATAACAGCTCAATAACTTCGCTGTTATTTATGGAAGCATAATACTTTGCCAAAATACTATAAAGGGCTAATGTTGTTTTTTTTTTATTTGTTTTTTGTTTGTTTAGGGGTTTTTGTTATTTGTTTTGTGGTTTTTTTTTTTTTTTTTTTTTTTTTTTAGGTTTTTTAAACCTTTACCATGGNTTTTTTTTTTGTCATAGTATAGGATTTTCAGACCTTTACCATGGAGGATAATCACAGAGTTAAGCCAAGCCAAGCTGGGCAATAGTCACCTTCTCCCAGATAATTCCTGTAATGGTTAAAACTAGCAGCTCAGACTCGGACAGGCCAGACAAGTCCTGAGGGCCTTCTTTGTCAGGTCAATAAAATGACTGCAGTAGGATTTTTCCTACTGCATCATATTTTACAGCCCCCAAAAGTAGAAAAAAAAATGTCTTCTCTATACTTTGGGGGCAGGCGTTCAAACCACATTGTTGAAGAGAAAAGTAAGTACCTTGTGGGCTCCAGGGAAAAAGAAAAATATAAAAATATTTTTACTTTGATTATTTCTGTTTGTTTTTTCCTCAGTGTCTACAATATATAAAGAATATGAAGATTTCATGTAAAAATACAGCTCAAACACTCTGATCTTAAATGCAGGGAAATCAATAGCTAATTTTTCATTTACCTTCAAAATATTTGAAATAAAGAACTGCAGTAACAACAAATAAGACTGCAACATTTTTTGATTATGTGATTACATATAAGCCCAAAAATAAGATTATATTTTGAAACCTCAGAATGATAAGCCTATGTGAATTAATAAGCCATGTGTGAGTATATACTTTCTTCCTGTTCATAATTAATTTTAAACTTTCTTCTAAACTCTTTTTCCCTTTCCAGGACATCTGGTGCCTAAAAATCACAGCATAACAGCTCCAGACTTTCTCATTTTGCAATTAAAGAAAGCCTGGATTTTTAGGTCTTGCTGTGAAGATCACAGTATGTGTATTTATGAGTCTGGCATATCCCTCTCACTTACTAGCCTGGTTGCAATTTTTTTATCTTCTCATAAGCTCAGAGCTGATAATTCACAGAGTGTTTGTGATGCTGTGAAGGGACCTAGTTCCTTAAAAAGCTGACCTTGGAATCAGTTTTGAGGGACAGGATCTAAGACAGAGGGAAGACAGATTGTGAATCTCAGCAAGATATGGCACATGGATTCATCCAAACAATCCACATTGGATCTAAAGTAAAGACACCTATGACATCTGAGTCAGATTTCCTTTATGGCCAATAGAAAGAATCATACTTTTTATACAAATTTAAGATACTATAGATATCAGCTTATATGTATTATACTAACTTATATCTAAAGCAGATTGCAAGAATAATGACTGAAAATTTTGTTTCACTTCTTTGAATGTTAAGGTCACCTAAAGTTAATGAGTGATGTAGATATTTCTTCTATAGACCTCCAGATTCCTGCTAGACTCTGGCCAAGGATCCCTGCATCCCTGTTTTGTGCAAGTATGGCATTGCTAAATGATTTGAGTGACACAAACTGCATTATGTGATAGTTTCCTAGATATTTCAGTGAAGGTAGTGTGTTTTCTGGACAGTTTAACCCAAATTCCTGTTGCTTGTGCCATTTTCTCTTTTGTAAAAGATAAAATTACTTTTTACCTGTGGAACCAGAAGAAAAATTCAAGTTAATTTAGATATTTCTATTCCTTACCAGTTACTCAAAAACTTAGTGTGCTTGATGTTTTTCATTCCACACTCTCTTTAAAATGTTCCTCTCAATTTATTAAAAAAACCCCCAAAGCACAACTTACATCAATTCCTCCCCCTAGAATGCAAGGATTAAGAACATGGAGTAAGAAAAAAAAAGGAGTTTGAATTCCATTTTTTTAACTTTTTCCATCTTTATATAATCAAAATCTAAGAGGTATCTTAAAAAGCCCATTTAATTATGTTCCCTATGAGATCAAATTAAGAATTGGAAGTGTTCACCATTAACATTCAAAGCTGTGTTTGATTTAGGTTGACAAAACAATGGCAACAGTGACAGAATCTTCAATTTATCTTTCACAAAATTTTTTAAGTACCCCCTGGAGATTTACAATAACATTTAGAAACAAAAGTAAGATAGGATTTACCAAGAACCATTAATGTTAATTTTCTAAGTGAAACCTCTCAGCTACTGTCAATTACACCGTGTAGATAAGCTTTATAGATGGCGATCATGCTCATACTGTAGATATGGGTAATAAGATAATAATATCTCTATGTGATCTGCACTCTAGTAACAATCTCCAAGATGTTAACTCCTAGGAAACCTTTCCAGCAAAGCTCCATTCATTGCCATAATCTACCACATTCAAAATTATGAACGATTTCTTATACTTCACCCCAAATAAAGTTTCTTTAGCAGAACTAGTTTTTACATCATTACACAACAGCAATAAAATGTGCCCTACTCCCTATGCTAACAAGAACATAAAGTTCTTACAGGAAAATAATTCTTAGTGATAAGTTAATATATTTTGAAGGGGGTAAGCATTTGACTTTTTAATATTTAATTTTTTTGATAAATCAAGCCCAAATAATTCCAAATGCATTTCAATCAAGTTAAAATCCCCACCAGTTCCTCCTTTTCCTTATAGAGAGGTTGCTTTTCCTCAGGTTTTTTTTTTTTTTTTTTTAAATAAGTTCAGTTTCATTAAGGCAGCTCATGAATAACAGTATGTAATACCCACCATCATTTCTGGCTTAATCATTTGTAAGGAATTGAGGAGAACAGTTGCCTGTCTCGAACACAGTCAAGTCCACGGAAGGAACTTGCCATAAGATAAGCCACTACAACTGGAGGTTGAGATAAGCACAGAAAGGAGGACTTTGCAACAGGAAGGTGCTAATTCCAGGCCTGGTGGAGATGAGATCTGGTTAGAATATCCTGTTTAATGCATCCAGGCAAAAATTCCCACTGTGGCAATCTGTGGGAAAGGAAGGAACTGCTCATACACATATCATCCCAAGTTTTGGGAATGGCATCTCTGACCACTCTGAGGATACCCAGAACCTGGACTGTATAAAGGTGGCATCCCAGAAGAATGACTCCAGAACTTCCACCACCAAGCCCAGGGTGAAGAAGGACCAACGGGACCAACTGGATCCATGAGTGGTGATAAATAAAATCCATGTTATTGACATCAGCATATGGTCTCATTTGCACCTTAATACAGGCAGAGGCATCTCTCACTAATCAGATCATAACGTCATTATTGCAGTAATAGACTTGAACTGCTACAAAGTGTCAGGAAATTAAAATAAAATTGTAGACCACTATTTTTTTTTGACACATTGAGTATTTTGGAGGGCTGAGGACTTTTTAAAATAAGTCATGCCCAGGCTTTTCAAATCTTCTTGACAATATTAAGGCAAGTACCTGAGAGTTTTGTGCTCTGTAGGGTCTCCCTCTATTGTATTGCTAAGAAATAAGAGAAATACAATGTATTTCTAGCTGATTTTGATATATTCCGTACTTATTTCTACCAGCATGATTAAATTGTCCTCAGCATCATTTTTCTGTCTATCTAAAATTTTTTTCCTACTCTATATTAATTAAGGTGTAGGAAATAAACATAAGGGATTTGAGAACAGACAGTCCTCCGTGATCCCTAGAATTTACCAAGAATACAGCTGATTTCAATCCCCAGTTTGTTTTTGTGGGGCTTTCAAACTAATGCAGTTACAGAAACTGTTACTTTTTAATTATATTCAAAATATATGTGTGAGTCAGGGAATCCAACAGCAACATTGGCACCAAAGTCGTGTAAATTATTTCCTCTGAGTCTTGTGAGAGAACTCCTGTTCAGAATTAGGTATTAAACCTGAGGGGCTTTGTGGAATTGCAAGATATTTCATAGAACAATTACAGCAATATAAAAAATCTTTTTTTGTAACCAAGGCAAATTTTATTATCCTAAACTTCCATTACAGTTGTGGCCAAAATTCTTTTCACATATTTTAAACTTCTCATAGGATTTAATCTCTTCCCGTATAGAAACAAATTGTCCTCTGAGCATAGAAAAGACTAGAAAACAGAATTAAAACAGAGGTCTAACTTTGTGCATTTGAAGATAGGTGAAATAAACCATATTCAAAATGACTTAGTGTAGATTTTATAGTAAATGTAGAGACACTGAGAATAATCAGTCATTAATTCTGACATGTCATCATTCAGATTACTGATCAGTATGATATCCCAGGTAAGATGAAGGAAGGTATACAATGGTTTATATGTAGGTGGGAAAATGGCAAAAATAGTGTATTTTTAAAGGCAAAAAATGAAATGTGGTTATAGTTTTCAGCAATTCTTCTAAAGTAGTTTATAGAATCGTAGAATCATTAAGGTTGGAAAGGACTTTCAAGACCATTGAGTCCAACCCTTAGAGGCTTATTAGCTTGTAGATGTGGCACTTAGGGACATGGCTTAGTGGTGGATTTGGATAGTGTCAGGTTCGTGGTTAGACTTAATGATCTCAAAGATCTTTTCCAACCTAAATGATTCTATGATTCTAAACCCAAACAAGGTTAATTCCATCATTCATCGTACATCACTCCCAGAAGTGTCCAAGGCTAGGTTGGATGGGGCTTTAAGAAATCTTGTCTAGTGAAAGGTGTCCCTTCACATAGCAGCGGGGTTGGAATTAGAGGATCTTTAAGATCCCTTCTTACCCAAACCAATGCATGATTCTGTGATTACATTCATTCATCAATTTAAGCTTTCCCCACCTTGGGAAAATTTGAGGAAGGCAATAATGTCTAGATATTCCTAAATTACAAGGTGCTATGTTTCTGATTGACCTTTTGTAGCTGAGCATTTTTTGTTATTTCCTCCTCCTTGTGGAAGGAGAACGGACTATAATATAAACATGCAGTAGAAACAGAAGAATGAACTGGAGACTTTCTACATGTGTAGCTATTAGGAAAGGATGAGTTTGAAGGCAGAGCACTGATGATTACTGAAACAATGAGATGAATGACCATAACTGACCACATATGTGTGTTAAATCCTCCTCAACAGTAAAGTTTAATGCAATAATTGTAAATCTTGATTAAGGTTGCTAAGCCTGTACAGGTATCCTCATTTCTGACTAGGGAATGGGGAGAGGAGGGTGAAATAACCTAACACCTATTACAGTTTTTCTTGTGTTTAAGAAAACCAAAAGAATTGTGTTAGGTAAATCTTAAGGGCCTTGGGAAGAGAAACTTTAAAGGGAGGGTCAAATAAAAGTAGTACAAAACAAACAAAAACATCTTCACAACTGAGGATGCCAAGATGACCATTAGTATTACCTTATCTTTGCTTGTATATTCTACTTCTTTGTTCCAGGAAACTTTTAAAGACAGTAAATATATACAGGTTATTTTAGTGTTATTGTTTCTAAACAGCATCCAGCAATGCTTCTGGGCATTGGAAAAACCATAAAAATAAAAACGCATGAGTTTGTGGGAAGACAAAACTCTATGGAACATGTTTCTGAAGTTATTCTAGAGAAATGATAATTTTCAATTTTATTGCTCCTTGACTGACCTAACTGTGGAAAGTTCAAACAAAATGTAACAGTAACCTCAAATTTGAAGTAGAAGTGGAATGTCTGTTATCAATCAAAAAAAACAATCAAAAGGAAAGACAGAAGTCTAGGGAATAAGTGTGCCAATAGTTCAGACAGTAATATTTGATTTAATAAGTGCAGGAAGATATCTTACAGCACATAGCAAACAGAGATGATACACGGTGCACCCAAAGCCTTGGTATGACTGCCATTTTTTCTGTTCATACAAAAGAGACAAACAAAACTACTATCTGTATATTTATCTATATACATTGGTGTAATTTAAAGGGTTTTTTTTGCTTTTCTTCTAACTCCTTGTATGGGACCTTTTTTTTTATATATAATGTGCATCTCATATCCTGAAAGATGACAAAATACAACAGAATATTTTTATTGCTGACTTCTAGGTCATCTTTAGCTGAAAACTAATGCTATCACTAAAAAAAAGCAAATGCAGTGTTGCATCTCTATTCCCTCAGCTTTTCCCTTCTAAGCCTTCTTTTAAAATGACATATAAAGGCTTCTATACACAGAACTGCTTTCAATATATATAAATCAGTAAATTTTATTGAATCTTCAAATCTGAAAGAACCATGTTATATATATGACTGAGTTACAATTTTCAAATGCACTCTTATCTTTTATTTTTACTTTAATCTTAAAACAGCTGACTATTTCTCATTATGCTGAATGTATTTTCTTTCTACCAGAGAGGCCTGTGATTACAAGGTATATATCACTGTGTAGGAATCTTGACAGTTTGCTTTAGTCTGCAAAACCCCTCACTTCCAGTCGTTACCTAATTTGAAACACTACCTAATTTGAGGTATTTCAGTAGTAACAAAACATTTTGCCTGGAGTCTTTTGCATCATTTGTTTGCCATTCTTTCTGTAATGAATCATGGGTTTTGAGGTGTTTTTTTGGAGTTGGGGTGTTTTTGTTTTTGGAATATTTTTTTTTTGTTTTCTTTTCTTTTCTGAAGCCTGCTAATTTATTCAATTCTTTAAAATTGAATACCAATTTTAGCCCTTCTTTTGTACTTGCATTCTGGTAGCTGTTTTTGAAAGTGACATACATTTTATTTCAGAAGATTGTCCTCACCAAAGATTATGTCAAAGAACTTGTCCTAAAATTTAATAGGATTATTTTTTTGAATGAAACACAAATAGATCATTAAAGTTAGTATAAGAAAACATAAAATCTTTCTTTTTTATTTTTTTTTTTTTTTTGAGAAAAAGTTTACATATGTTTTGGTAGCCAAGTGATTAATTTTTTGCATTTTATATGTATACTCCAATCTTTAGACTATTCTTGGTGCTCTGTGGATGAATGGAGTATTATCAGAATTAAGACATGTCAAACAATCTGATGGAGAGCAGGTGAGACAGATATTTTGACAGTACGACTATTTATGAGGTTGCTGCATGAGTGACCTTCTGCCTCTGCCAGCCGAAGAGGCGGAAGGGACGTGTCCATCTGTGCTTGTGTCTGGTGTGAGTCCAAATGTGGGGGCTGCTGGGGACAGGGCCTTGTCTGAGGCTGTCTGTGTGACACATTGTATGTGTGTGTGTGTATGTCTGCAGGCTGGTGCGTGTACGTGCCTCTGTGTGTGTATGTGCACAGACTGGGTTCCAGCAGCAGGACAAAAGGGGTCCCAGGATAGAGAAGCCAGAGAAGGTGGCTGCTCTTTACACCCCTTAACTATCTCCTCAAATTAATATTTTAATTTTCTAAGTGAAGGCTCTAGAAAAAGAGGAAAGCTATTTGATGTATTGTAAAGTCAAACAGAATCAGGAACATTTCAAATATAAAGGAAAACAGTGATTTCAGAGAAAGATCTGACATATTTCATCACCTACCTTAAGCTTGAATTTGAGCTGTAGTAAAATGGATCAAGAATATGCTTAGATTTAACACACCTGTTTTTAGCTGTTGAAAAGTACAGTGCTGAAGTGTCATCATTTACATCCCTTCTAAAAGTCTGCAAGAAGCATTAGATTTTTAAAACAGAACTAAGTTAAATCTTCAGTTGTCTGCACACAACTAATCAACCACAATTCTTTCTGCAGTCAATACACCACCAGTGAACAATTTACCCTATTTTAAGGTAGGCGTCTAATTAAGTAGAATGAAAGGCCCCCTGAGGTGCCTATTTCTCTCCAGACAATACAGAAAATGAGAAAAAAACAGCAAAAGTTAGTTATCCCAGCAGCCACCTAAGCTGTAGTACAATTTAGTTGCATAACGTGAATTGGCTCTTACCTTCAAGTTTTATTCCTTTTAGATTTCTGTAAGTAGAAGAAACACAGAGAATATTAATATATCCCCAAAGCCTGATCCAGTCACAATATTTTTCTTGGTTTCTAACCCAGCATTTAACTTACTGCTAGTTCTAGAAGAACTGTGAGGCTGTGATAATATTACAGCCTGAATAGGAAATTGCCATGCATTTTGAAGACATTGATTACCCCTTAAACTATCACCTACTTTGGTATCCTCTTTTGCTACAGTTGCTCTTTAGTTTTCTAACAGTAATTAATTCCAGTTTAATTACACAAACAAGGAAGAAAACAAATAAATCATTTTGGCATGAAAAAGTAAAAAACTACCCAATCAACAAACAAACACCCCTTCCCCCGCCATGACTCAGGGATGTAAGCTAAAAATTAAATATTAAAATTCTCATTAGAAGAATAAAACAACACATTATGAACCTATTTCCATCAGGGAATTAGGAAAAGTTGTCACCAGAATGAAATATTGTCACTTGTTCATGGTTTCCTGTTCTTCTTCAAATGGTGCATAATTTATTCAGTTCTCAAACAGAAAACATGGGGTGTATGGTAGTGTTGTATTAAATTGGTCTTTTTCTTCATTGCACAAAAAGTTTTATAATTGTACTCATTTGCTTTAAATCCTAATATTCATGTCAAAATTGCTCATCACTGTAGCTTAATATGAGATTTACAGGTTTTCTATAAAAATAAATCTGTTTTATGATAGATTATTGTTAAAAATACAGTTTTCTTATGACTGACTTAATTCATACACTTGCTTTTGTTATAGTTCTCTCATTAGAAAGACTATTGATTCTGGTGGCAAATATAAGGAAGAGTTGAAAGCAGTGGCTATCAAATGTTCAAATTTCACGCTTTTCTTTTACATTTTGGTAATCACACATTAAGTAATTGCATAGTGTCCTAGGTAAACATATAAAATTTATGGGGTTTTTTTGGTTTTTTGTTTTTTTTTTTTCAAAAATAAGACATACACAGGTTTTTTTGATAGTTTAAAAGCACTTTTCTATTAAAAGAATGTTCCTGACAAAAATTTTTGACAAGATCTACTTAATAACATTTCAAAAAATGGCCTTAATTCCGGAGGAGTATAAAATATTAGAGCCAAAAGAGATTTGCACAATAAAAAAACATGAGAGCATAGAGCAGCTACTTACAAAGCAGGCTGGATTATGTCTCGTGTCACTGTCCTAGCAAAGCTTTGTATGACAATCACAATATGTACCAACCATGAGTGATGTTCTGATGTGAGAAAGACTTAATATATTATCAGTTCTTTGACAAGTCAGTAATAGAAGAGACAAGAACAAAGATCAATGTTTTTCTACCAGGAAGCCCTTCTCCTTTTCTATGGAGGTTAGTATTAATTATAGAATGATGGAATCATTTAGGTTGCAAAAATACTTTAAGATCATTGGGTCTGACCACAAACCTATCACTACCAAGTCCATAGCTAAACCTTGCCAGCAAGCATGATTTAACTACAGATCTTTTAATGCCTCCAGAGATGCTGACTTGACTGCTTCCCTGGGCAGCCTATTCCAATCTTGACAAGTCTTTTGGGGAAGAAAAAATTCTTTACTCCAGACTGCTCCTCATCAGACCTGTGTGCTAGACCTCAGCTGCTCCTCATCAGACCTGTGTGCTAGACCGCTTCCCCAGGTCTGTTGTCCTTCTGTGGACATGATTCAGCACCTCAATGACTGTCTTGTAGTCAGGGGGCTCAAAACTTAACGCAGGACTTGAGGTGTGGCCTCACCAGTGCAGCAGGACCTGGCACTTTGCCTTCTTGATTCTCATACCTTTGGGCTCGGCATATTAATCTAGCCTGTCCACCTTTCTTTACTGCAAGGCTGACTGAGCACTGGCACAAGTTGCCCATGGATGACATAGAGTCTCCCTCCTTGGATGTATTGAAAAGCCATCTGGGCACAGTCCTGGGCAACTGGCTCTAGGTGACCCTAACTGAGTAGGATTTTGCATCAGACAATCTCCAGAGATTTCCTTCAAACCTCAGTTGTTCTGAGATGGTGATGTATAGATCTACCCACACACGAATATCCAACTGGTTTTATGTTAGATGATATCTGAAGTCATATGATATGAACCCATTTTTACTAAATATGCTGTTTTTCCATAAAATTGTATTCTGTGTCATACTATAGTAGAGACTGAAGTGAATATTTTGGCAAGATCAATTTCAGTGTCACTGTTAATATCACTTAAATGAAAATAATATTTCTGTTCTGTAACTTAACAATTACATACTTCTTAACAGAAGAATGTGTACAACACATATGGTGCAATGAAAGAAAACTTATACAGAAATATAAATTCCAGTATGATATTTAAAGATTAAGTAACTCCATACAATTTTTTATGGACTCTGAGGATGGTCACTAATTCCTCATTGCTCAGGTTGAAGGGAGTCATATTTAATAGGGTTCAGTTTATAGAAACCATGGATTCCATGGGATTGAAATATGGCAGGCAGGATCAGACAGTGATAAGACTAATAGCAGATCCTACTGAAGAAAGACGTGAAGAGCAAGACATGCAATAAATGGACTAGTCAGTAACTGAAGAGTTATTTGTTAAATCATAGTGAAAATAAACTTTTAAAATAGTGATTTTATATATTTGATAGCACATGGTGTTATTCCTGGCTGTCCTGCAAAGGGCCAGGAGTTTGACTTAATGATCCTGATGGGTCCCTTTCAACTCAGCATATTTCATGATTCTATGACAATGTCAAAATAAGACACAGTTCATAGATATTTCACAGATAGTGAAGTATCCTTTTCTATATATCACAGTAATATTCAGATTTTTTTTCCGGAAAAGAAAGAGATATTACTTTATTACCCCGACACTTTAGTGAGTGAGCTGAAGTGGTTTCACACATAAAATGAGTGAATTTACAAGGAAACATGAAACATTACAGCAGATTGCTAAATCATAGATAATTGATGAAACCACTGATTGGTGTGTTGGATATTCATTTTGGCTGTAGAGAAAACCAAATATTAAAATGCACAGACATAATCCCAAACCTGTCAGAGTTCAAAAAGCATCTGGACAATGCTCTTAGTCATAGAATTTAGTTTTATGTAGTCCTGCAAGGAGCAGGGAGTTGGATTCAATGTTTATGGTTCTCTTCCAACTGGATATAATCCAGGATTCTATGATTGTAATTTAATTAAAGCATCTTTCATCTCACCATCAGCAGTGTTTGATTTCTCTGGTCATATTTTTACAGTAGGCAACAAAGTCCTGTACACAGTGGATTTAAACCACTGTATAGTTATTGTTGCCTTTCTCTAGAAAGTGAGAGAAACCAGGAATTGAAACTACGAATAAAATAAAGTGATACTTGGATACTTTTTTCATACATAAAAATAGTTTTAATGGTTGAGTGATTAACTTCAGACCTTTATATGCAAATAATTACACTATTAGTTTTGTTTAGACATTTCAATCTAACTTTTTAAGAACCCAAACATTTGTTATTTAAGAGTCTAATACTTTACAATACAGTAAGTGTCCTAACATAGAATATGGAAAAATTATAGTTATCTTAAAACTAACTCTGGGAAAAGCTGTAGTTTCTATTGTAGTCTAAAATGATTCACATATTTGGTTTGAAACTCTTAGGAGTTTGCCTAGCCTGTAGCCCAGTAGATGTAAGGTTGCTTTGACTCTGTTTTTCCGGGTGTCACCAGAAACAAGGCAGAGCATGTGTTTCTGGTAGATGAATCCATTACTCATAGGCACAGTAGCCATACACATCTGGCCACACACAGGCAGAAAACATTACCTTACAAGCACCCACACAACTACCAAGAGCACTCACACGAATGCGAGTAGCACTGATGGCTCTATCCTGTTCCTTGTCTCTAGCTGATCAGGAGTGAAGTCTGCTAGTGGAATTTATGTAGGTATGTACAAGCAAAATATGAATTGCACCAGTAACTGGCAGGTAGCTAGCCTCAGATCCTCAGGCTCCCCAGTCACTGGCACCTGGACATACTCTTCAATGTATGGTACTCACACCTCTTCTCGTTTCCTGCAAAACCACAGAATGGCATATCTACCAGATGGTCTGGATCTACTGTGCCCCCAGTAGCCAAATCTCGATCCCAATCTCTACAGTACTTGGTTTAGAGTACTTGGTCACTCCAGCAGTTGACTACCAGACTCCTGTTTGTCTAGTATCTGGACCCAAAACTGTGGTATCACCATTGATAGCTTCCAGATCATGCTACCTAACCTGTGACTTGGCTTAAAGTTTGCAAGTACTACACACACAGAGCACAGAGTGCATCTTCACTTAGGAAACCCTGTCAGATGCTGACAGATATCTATCTGCCTCTTCCAGAAGGGCATGGCGTCTTGCAGCCTCTGTGTCACATGTGCCAGACTTATCATATAAATGTCTTAAATACTCTGAAATATTGGAATGTGTAGGCAACTGAATCCCACACAAACTCTCAAATGACCATTAGGGGTGTGGGCTCCCGTTATAGTTACTGAAGTCAGAACATGCAATGTTGACCTTAATTTTAACCTTAAATAGTTGTCTGCATTCATTAAGTTGATTAGTTATCCAGTTTCTAAGATGATTAGGAGCTTTATTTAATAACAGATGATTCAGTGACTGTAGGCTGTCAAGAGTACCCTAAACCTATAGAAATTTATGTATTTACTAGAGTTTAGCCCTACCTCCTTATTCTCAGTTATGGGATTCATAGCTCACATATACATACCTACATTTAGTTTAGATCTTTTTTCCCTTCCCTTCCCTTC
>VXAD01000741.1:0-11340 GCA_013399195.1 Dicrurus megarhynchus
ACACAACCAGGGTTGCCCCATCCAAGGTCCAGAATCCAGCACTTGCCCTTTTTAATCTTCTTACAGTTGGTGATTGCCCAGGCCTCTGATTTGTCAGGGTCTCACTGCAAGTGCTCTCTGCCCTTGAGGGAGTCAACAGCTCCTCCTAATTTAGTGTTGTTGGAAAACTTACTTAGTATTCCTTTGAGAATTGGGTCCAAATATTTGTTAGCACTGATCACCGTATCCAAACTGAGAATACACAGGAAAAATAGAAATTAGGCTGTGATTTACTGCAGATCTTTTCATGCAGCTGCTCTACACTGACCTCTCCTCATACCTCCACTTCCCACCTCCTGGATATGCCCTCTGGTTGTACATGGGGTAACCATGACCACCCTCTCAGGTCAAAGCTGACACAAAATCCCATCAGTGTTTCCAAAGAATGGGGCAGAAAACCAACGCTGTCTTTCTCATTACTTTCATTAAGTGTGTGCTCCAGTTCAGTAGACCAGAGCCCCATTTGAGATGGTGCACTGCACAGTGTCAGAGTCCCAGGGCCCTTTCCTTGCCCAGGACTGACGTGCTGCTTAAGGCATACAGATACATTCCAGCACTGCTGCTCGTCAAGGCTCCCAGCAGAACAGTAACTGCATCAAATGTTTAAGGTGTGCTTCAAAAATGCACCAGATGCCTTTACATCCTTGTAAAGCCTGCCTGTCTTTTGTAAGAGAGAAAAGAGCTTTAGTTCTGGGGTTTGGGACCAGCTTTGAGGCTTAGCTGAAATGAAAGGTAGCTGCTGTACATGGTTATGTGCAATGCCTGCACATAATGAGGTTAGAGATGTTAGAGAAAACTGAGGATAAGGTCTTAGATGTTAACTTACAGTTGAGACTCTTTATTCAACAACAATTCAGGTTAAGCAACTTTTCTCCTAAAGCAATACCAGACACTTTGCTTTTCTTGGACATACAACTGCAGTGGCTTGTCAAAATGTCACAGGGGGACATCCATGTCACAGCTTGTCTGTGACCTATGGGACCAGATTCCTTTCCGTGCTGCATCTAGCCCTGCTCTGGTGAGACCCCTCAGGTGTGACCCCTCCCCACAGAATCACATCAAAGTGGTGTAACTTTGAGAGAATTATGTCTTCTGAGGATACTCACATGTGCATATCAGTGTGGTATTCCAGCAGATGCCTACCTCAGAGATATACCGTTTTTCCCATGTTTTCACCCCAAAGAGTTTGACATGGCTACTTTTTATCCAGCATACAAGTTGCCAATACCTCAGGAGGCTGTTGTAAGGATGAGCAGCCTTGCAATGTATCAAGCCTGGAAGCTTCTCCTTCCTGACTGCTGGGAGACTGCCGATTGCTGTTGTGAAAACGTTTATGGGTCCCACCAGCCCTACTTGTCCTTTTGGCTTATCTCACATTCCCAGAGATGGAGAAAGTGTGTGCTGTACTCCCTGCAGCCCAGAGGATGAGAAGTCCCATCACCAAGGCAACAGTGTCTGCTTCATCCAGACAGATGGATTGTAGTGAGATATTTGGCCTATAGACTCACATTGAAGCACCTTTCTACAAGAGCATGATCAGACCTATTTAACATGCAGGACAAGGATGGCCAGGAAAAAAAGGGTGCTGTCTTATGGAGCATTTTTGTTATTCCTGTTTACAATAAATGCTCCACTCACCTGCTTCTGGCAGCTGCTTCGCGTTGGTTGTGGTCCATGGGTGGACAGAGAGTTATGCAGATGGGGGAGAGAGCTTTTTGTGGCCGGAGGAGTCAGTGTGAGACGCCCATCCCCACCCCAGGCGCCCCCACACTGACCCACCTGCAGTGCTCCGGCACTTCCAGCTGTCGTGGGCAGCTGGAGGGATATTTTTAACAGGGCATCGCACTCCATATATGAAGCAGAAAAGTTTGAGCCCATGAAGCCCAAAATGGAAAAAAAAAAAAAAAGATTGAAATGGGAGACACTTTCTGCTTTGTTCTCTTCCTATTTTTCAATTAAAGACCTTTGATCTTTTTGGTGTTTCCTTCTCCATTTCTGGAAGGCAACTTTTTTGGTTCATATCTGTTGACAATATTTCTAGATCACTAATAATAACAACAGTGAGGGGGAAATCCAGGTCAAATAAACAAGTGGCATTTAACCAGCCCTCAGAGAAAAGAGGAAGGTATGTACAAGCAGAGAGAAACCACTGATCAGGTGTGCTTGGGCTGCCTTCTAAGCTTGCAAAACAAGTGTCGCATCAAAGGCTGAAGCAAAATTGCCTTTCTTTTCACACATTTTTCCCCTCCTGTTTTTACATAGTATCTTTACAAAGTTCCAAAAACCACAAGCTTTTTGTTGCACAGTCCCAGTGTTAAATTCACAAAATAAATGTGTCTTGGCTAACGTGAGTGGGTGGTGTAAACAACTTCACCCCTTTAATAATTCGAGGCACAACTCAGCCGCCTGTGAAATGAGCTTCCGCCTGCCTGGATGCTAAACCAAAGCCTTGTGGTTGGTGTGCCATGGGTGTGACAGGCACAAAACAACCGGGTCAGGAAGTGCAGAGTTGAAAGGCAAGGAGTGAAAACCCTCTGTGTGTATGTGTGAGGGAGGGGGAGAGAGAGAGAGAGAGGTGGGAGGAGAGAGAGAGAGAGAGAGAGAGAGTGTGTAGTCAAGCACTTGACAATGTCACAGAGGCACTAAAAAGTTGATGGTGGGAAGACTGCCCGACAGTAGGATTTCTCCTATATCTCAGCATTGCTTGTGGGGGTGAGGGGTGTTGTCAGGCCACACAGAATTTCAAGCAGTGTGTTGCTGATCTGGCATCCAGGAACAGGGAAATGGTTTGAAGCAGAGGTTTATGCTGTGAAAGAGTCTCTGATATTCCTGTGTCT
This sequence comes from Dicrurus megarhynchus, assembly GCA_013399195.1. Taxonomy (NCBI): domain Eukaryota; kingdom Metazoa; phylum Chordata; class Aves; order Passeriformes; family Dicruridae; genus Dicrurus; species Dicrurus megarhynchus. Next base: position 2,877 of record VXAD01000741.1, read on the forward strand.
TTGGCAACTGGAAAACAGGTGAAGCAAAACCTGGATATCCTGAGCATAAAAGGCTTCAATCTAATTTATGGGGGCTGGCATTGGTTTACTCTGGTTTAACTGCAGGTAGTCTGGGAATTGGAAAGTTCCAAGATGCAGAGCTTGGAAATAATACCTTGAGTTCTAACAGTTGATAAAAAGATTGGAAAACAGAAAGTGAAGTAGAAAGAAAAGAAGCCATAGAGAGTGAGAAAATAAAGCGGTATTTTGGGGAAAAGCCCACTGTGACTCAGCCCTTGCCTGAACAGATGGCAGTGGATAAACACAACTGGCTGCACCCAAACTGGGGCAGTTGGAATGACCTCTATTCCAGCCTTCTCTGAGATTTTGAGTCCTAGCTCCGCAAACTGGTTACCTTATGCTCCTCTTAGTCAACAGTGAGTGTGTCTGTGAGAAGGAGGGAGGGCAAGAGTTGAAACAAGAAGCCCCTCCAGGTGCCAATTCAGAGCACGGAAATAGGGATCCTTCTTTGCTGGAAGACCAGAGCTCTTTCCCTGACCATGGTAGTGCCCTGGTGCTAGCCTGGCAGCAGTGGGCACAAGTGTGGCTGGTGCCTCCAGGGGTCCACAGCCCAGCATTCCCACCCACAGGGCAACGGGAGGCAGATCCACTGCAGGAGCCAGGTAGCCTCATCCTTGTGATAGCAGGTTCAACGAGGAAGCCCTGCAGCAGCTGCTTACCATTAAAGTGATATTTACTTGAGCTTTGCCTCTAACCAGGACCCAGTAGCTTAGGTAATGCCCACACGGGCCTGGGTTAGGTTCCCCCAGTGCCCAGTAATGCTTTTAGTTATGCCCCACTGGGAAAACTGCCTGCACTTGGTGCTGCTCTGGTGCACCGTGGTGGGGGAGCTCAGCACCCAGGCTGCTCCTGCAGCCTCATTAACCAGACCCCTGCCCTGGATTTACTGCCCATGTCATGGCATTGCATCAGCCTGCCTACAATTAAACACAACCCATTCCACAGAGAAGAAAAGACACTCAGAACAGTCCAGCAAAACAAATGCTCAAGACCAAAATCTCAGGTGAAATGACCACCCTGGGAAGCAAACCCCAAAATTGCCCCAAAAATTCAGACAGAGCTCTCTGAGGTGCCTATAGCAGTGCACACAAGGGCTTGCAACAGCTCCCCAGGCCAGCCCTGCCTTCCTGCCCTCCCTGTGCCCAGCCCTAGGGGAAGTGACCTGCAATGATGAGCTTTTGTGCAAGTGATCCTCTCTTCATGCTGTGTAACACCCGAGTGAAGAGCCCCCAACCCTCCTCACTCCTACAGGAGTGCACCTATGGTTCAGGTATGGCAGCAGCTGAGCGGTGTCCAGGAGGTTCCCTGGAGGGGTGTCACAGCCACCTGAGGCAGAAGAGAGATGGACAGCCTCTCTGAAGGGCTTGGCAGGATGGCTAAAAGCCCTGTGAATATATTCAATATGTCATTAACATAGACATTAACATTTCAAGGACTCCTGCAGGACCTCATGGAGATGAGCTTATAAAATCTCACACGAGTCCCACGGCTTTCTCAAATTTGTGATTAAGATGCCAGTGGCTAACAAGGCTGGCCAGCATTCAGGCTCCATGGCATAAAAGGAGCTTTGTTCACATCCTTCTCACTTCAGGGTAGCTCAGAGCAGTGGAAGAGCTCTGTTGTGAATGTGGATATTGTCTACAAGGCACCGTGCTCTTTTTAGCAGTTGGTTGTGACTGTGTAGAAGTGCAGTTTGCCAACTGAGAGTTCCTGTAAGTTTTGGAGTCCTGCTCATGCCTTCACACTGAACTAACAGATTTCCTTTTCTTGAGGGTCTTGGAGAAAAGAGGTACTTTATAGACGCAGATAGATTTGAAATCAGATAGAGTCTCTGAGATCCTCCCACAAACACATGCAAGGAGTGCCACACTAGCAGTCCCAGCACACACTTAACAAGGGAGGCTCTATTTTTTTATTGAGAGGGGTGGCAATGTTGAAAAGAATCCATACAAAAATATTCTCAAAGAAAAAGAAAGAGCCACAGGAGGAGCAGAGCACTCCAGCACTGCTGAACTCAGCTCTGGAGTTGGATGTCGGTAGCTTTTTTTTTTTCTAATTTCCTCATTGAAACACAGGCAGCTCGGGAGGTCCTGATGTGCTCTGCCTCTTCTGTCGCTCTGGGGAGCTTCCTGCCCACTCTGTTCCTGATGCCTGTTGTGAGCCAAGGAAGAGTTAGCTTAATCAGCAACAACAGCCTCTGAGTAGTGCCAAGTTGTTGTCATTAATCACTTCAAAAATCACTGCACTGAAAATAGTACACAGGGTCAGATGTTCAAAAACTGGCATGGTTTCACTGGTGTCATTTAACCTCAGCCACAAAGCCAGACCACACCCCTAAAGAAACACTTCTTATTTGCTTTACGTATTATTTGTGAATTTTAAATCCACTCACACAAAGCTGCTCTTCACCCTTCCTAGAGGAAATAACTGCTATGAGTGGTCAGTCACCTCCAGGTGAAGGCAGGCTGGACCAACAAGGAACCTGTTTCCCCCCAAGACATGCCTGGGGCCACTGGTCTGAGGGTTTGCTCGGAGCTTCTCTGTGCTGCAGACCACCCCCTCTCCCTTGGAATCTCAGTCCAAATATTTGGCAGATGCACTTGGGGCTCATTACATTACAGAGGCAGCATGTTCATTGCGCTCCCCCGAATGGCATTTTGTGTGTGCTGCACTTGTTTTGTATTTGCTATATTTAAGCCACAGAAATATGCGCTGGTGAGGAAAAGAGGGAAGCGGTGGTATCTTGGAGGCAGGGAGGGAATGACAATCATTTCCCAAAGCTGCAATCCTCTGTGCAGAATCTTGGCCCACAAGAAGGAAAGAGGAGCACAGTCTCTGCACCGAGGACCTCGCCGGGTCACCCATACTGCAGTTTATCTGGGAAAGATTACACGGCAACTCTGGTGTTAGGCTAATGCAACTAAGGATGGAAATTGCTTGAAGCCTTTGCACCTGAGGACTCCTCCTGGGTTTCTACTACGAAACTGCCATGTTAGGGACATGCAGGAAGACAGGTGTCCAGCACTGCAAGATTCATACATGGAACAAGAATTTTAAACATGTCTGGCATTGTTTGCTCCTTTTCCTCCACCCCAGCCTTGGCAACATTCTACCTAACCATCGTTTACCCCAGACCATGCTCATCACCCCCACAGCTCCTCTCCTTCCTGCCGTGACCTGTGGGGCTCACAGAGCAGGAGGAAGGCAGGGCCTGTCTCTGTGCTGCTGCTGGAGGTCGCAGCAAGGCAGGCCAAAGTCCTGGGTGCTCCTGACTTGCTCTTTCAGTCCTGGACTTATGATACCTTTGATGTTTGCTAACATGTCCTGTAGTGTCTTGCCCCATATAATACAATCTTTCATGGTCTTTGGTCCTTCCAGGCCAGTTGTCTGCTTCATAGCGTGGGGTCGCAGTGGACCAGAATGTACCTGGGCATGTATAAAGAAAGGTTTTCTCCTCCTCTGTGTTTTAGAGCTTGCCTAAAATTTGCGTCTCAAGTGCAGGTGAGGGTGCAAGGGGAGTATGGAGGTGAACATGGGCTGGGGCCACATTTTAACTGTAGTCCTGACGTAAGCAGCAAGCTTCAGCAGCAGGCATTGCTGGGATAACATGGGAAGAGATGGCCTCAGTCCCTAAGAGAACCCCAAACAGATTCAGGATCTCAGCCTGCTGTCATGATGGACAGTGAAGGTTGTGGCAGGGAGACAGGTCTGGGCATTTGAGAGCCAAGAAACAAGTAAGAGGCAAGATATGACCTAATGATTCAAGAGGATCCCAATGGGGAAGCTAGGAACATATTGACTTTCTGTTTCAAAGCTGAATCCGTTCCTGGAGATGGTGTAATGGGTCCCTCTTGATCTTAAGCATGTTGGTTATACTGGGACAGGGAGCCCTAAGCAGGCATGTCACATGCTGCAGACCCATGGAAAGCAATGTGTTCCACTCCCTGCACTCCTCTGGGCAAGTTGATTTCATGGCTGTCCAGCAGCAGGACTTCAAGGCAGCCCATTACCAGCAGCGTGGACAACATTGTCCTGCAGTCATGGTCCCAAAAAGCAGGCTTGTAGTGCCTGTCTCTCCAAGTCTCCGATCCCTCCTATAGTAGCTTTGATCATCTCATAGTGTAGCTGACTGCCAGCTGTCCAGGAAAGCAAAAATTAGTTTCCAACAGGATTTCAGGTGCCCTAACTAGAAAACAAGGAATGATTTTCAAAAATGAGAGACAGGGAAAAAAATCTAAAAAAAGGCTAGAGCTGCAGCACTAGACACGCCATCCACACACTTGGTGTGCACTTAAGAGCGGCTCAGCCAGCCCTGGTTGCTAAGCAGTCTGAGAAACTGGAATGTGCTGCTCCCTCCAACCCTGCATGAACACTGCCACCCAAAACCTGCCCAGAAGAGGCATCAGTGCTGATTTTGTAACAGGTTCTGGGGGAAAAAAATGCAATTGGTGGCTCCTTCGTCCTGCTCTCTCAAGTTATATACATGAGGACAGGTAGGGTGTATGCTTGTGCATACACCTCCCGAACACCAAATGCTGCCAGAGGCACAGGCCACTGTGGGAAGTGTTCTTGATCTGAAGGCAGCCATCTCAGACCACCACAAATGCAGCAAAGTGGGACAAAGAACAGATAAAAGAAGGATTACCTAGGGAAAGTGTTATCTCTGCAGTACATCAAAAGCTAAAGGTGAGTCCCCTTTCTGTCCCCAGCCCTGTCCCTCTGTATCCACAACTGTTCCTTGGCATACCAAGTGTGTCCTGGCCACCATGCCACAGGATGCAACCACTGCATTATGCCTCAGTCATTCCCAAAGATCCAGCTGTGCTGAGCATACGGCCAGAAGTCCCAGGACATTGAATTTGCTTCTGAATCACTGCAGAAGATCAGCACTAGTAACTTTTCCCCACAAAGAGCCCCGGAGCAGCAAGTGGAAAGACTTGCAAAAGCACCACCACGAGAAATGAGGAACTTGAGGGTGGAGCAGCAACACAGTGATGGGAAGTAAAAGGGGGGAAATGATTGCACAGTGGTTTAGAGGATGTCAGCAGAGAAAAACAAGTGGGTATCAAACTCTTCTAGAAAGAGAGCAAGAAGGGTTACAGGATGACAATGAATGTCCAACAAGCTGGACAGAGAAGGTATAAGTACAGGAAGGGAGTCAATCCAAAGAGCAGCATGGGCAGAGTGCAGTAGGAGAATTGTGGCAACACTCTAATATGTGTAGTTGGAAAGAGTAATGGCAAACTTGCATATGGTCAGAAAGTTGAAGTCCTTGCCCAGATTTCTCATGGCAGGGGTCAGGCTCTTGTCTTTTACCTCTCCCCTAAAACCTTTCCCAAGTGACAGTTCCAGCACCTGCCGTGTTCCCCGCTCTTAAATATGATTATTCATCTATCATTTTGGACCAAGATCCCCAGGTAAGAGCAGTCAGGTTTGCACCCTGTGTTCCCACAGAAGACTTGCCTGGGTGCTATACCTGCTGGAGCTGTCCTGTGGGATGTCTATCAGCAATATGAAGATGCCTTGTGCATTCCTTCTGAGCATGGGAGTTACACAGAAACACAAAAAAGACAAGTTACATTAAAAAAAAAAAAGTATAAATTGTCTTACTTAAAGGCTAGGGCAGGCCTGATCTACCTCAGACACCCAAAGCTCAAAGCTGTGGTCTGCCCAACCATCCCCCCACCTCCTTTGGCCTCTTGGTAGTCTGAACATGCTAACAAGAGACCTCCATGCAAATTGCTGTCTGCATGGTCTGCTGAGTACTGACACCCACCACCAGTCCCTGCTTCCAAGTGAATGAAGTCACCCAGGCCTGAGCTAAGTCTTTGTATCTGCATAACAGACATACATCCCCACAGTAAACAGGGAAATTTCAACAATATCCCACATTTTCAGGGGGGTCCACATAGAGCCCTCCCACACAGTATCTTATGGAGGAAAGAAAGAGGCTTTCCCCCAGACCTGGGTCGTGCTCCCCCTTTCCAGGTTTCTCTAGGTCTGCAATGGACCTGAAAGCCTCCTGCTCTCTTGATTCAGGGGATTCAGTGGGCTGGAGTCTGTGTGGCAATGGGAAAAGTGAAGTACTTCTTCATATATCCACCCCCCCAGAGAGATGTGTAACTGATGCGTATCAGCCAGAAAATCCTGCTCAGCCCTTTCGAGAAGCTTTCTAAGTGCCTGGGAGGAGCAGAGCATTTAGGCATTCTCAGACTATAATCTCTTCTCTCATAATCCTGATTTACTCTTTGACCTGGAAGCTAAGGCTAATAGAAAGCAAAGTGCTTCGGCAAAGCTCAGCAGGTAATTTACTAGCTGTGGTTTAGTTGTCTCAAGTATAATGTGGGGTTACCATTGCTGAGAATTAGTGTTTGTGAAGGTGCACTGGAGCTGTCAGGGAGGTGGAAGTACACCATAATTGTCAATTACTGCTTTGAAAAGGTCACTGTTTTCTGGAGACAAAGCTAAAATCAGCAGTTGTCACTTAGAAATTTCACTGGGGACACTCATGATGACCTATTTTTAACATAAGAGAAGATTACGCTGCAATACCGTGAATAATTTATAGGCATAGTAGCATGATCACAGCCACAATACAATGGCAGCTTCAGTTCCTGCCTGATGATGGAGGGAGACAGAGCTCTCTGGCAATTTCCACTGAATTAGCAAAACAAGACACACGTGGAATGACTGTCCCGAGCCTTTCAAAAGCATGTGTGTCAGGATGAATACATGTCCAGAAGGACTAAGTGGGGCAAAGATTTTATCTAGAGCATCCATAAACCTTCTCAGTCTCCCAGCTGTTTCAAAAAGCACTGGGGGCAGAGAAGTGGGAGTGTGTGTAGGGCTTGGGGTGATGGAGAGGAGAGTAGCTTTCTGCATTTGCTATTCTAAACTATATTGAGAAACCAAGAGAAACAGCTCATACATCCCTATCACACGTATTTGCATAGGATAGAGGAGATTTCCTTGAAAGAGGAGGCTGCAATATGAATGAGGTAATTTGCATCTGCAACCTGAAGTTCAAAAAATCTTCTGCAAGATAAGATCAAAAAGGCCAGAGGGAATTTGTAACAATTGACCAGAACTGTAGGAGGCTCCAGGTTGAAGCGATGCTGCAATTAGTCTATGGCACTGAAAACCTTAACAAATTAACCAGGCTTCCACAGTGAGAGCTGCAACCCCCTAAAAGGCTGAAATGGACTCAAACACATATTAAGTATGCATGATGAGACATTTATAGCTTTCAGCATTGCCACAAATATTTCCTCTCCTCTTTCCTTGGCATTCCATAGCCCAAAGCGCACAGCTGCTTTTTCCAGAAAGCGACTTCTCCGCCTTTGCCTCAGAGTTCACATCCTATGTGACACACATGAAATGGGGGAATAGTTGATTCAGTCAGAGATGTAGAAAGGTCACCCTTAAAATTTTGCCTCGGAGCTACAGCAGTGACACTGTGCTGGCAACAGCCCCATCACTTGTCCTAGGGAAGAAATGGGTGTCTCTGGAAATGCCACAGCCGTGAGTGCTGTAGAGCCCATCTGAACTCAGAAACCCTGGAAACAGCCTGTAGGCCCCAGAGGTCTGCACACCAGTGTGAAGAGCATCCTTTTCTGCTTTTACTGAATCTGGAGTAATTTTCTCTCATTTCTGCTTTCTAAGGCTACAGGGTTTATTTTCAGCATACAATATAAATAACTCATGTTCATTATTCCTGCTGAAAATTACTTAAGATGATAGGTCATCTGGAATTGGCAGCTTGGGTTTTTTATTCAGGGACAGTTTTGGGGGTGGTTTTACGTGCACAATGCTCTGTAAAAACCTAACTCTGTCTTCCTTGTCATTTGCTTAACTTCTTCATACCGTATCATCGTCTGTGTGACAGGTCAGTGTATTCAATGAAAAACATTTACATTCAAAATGGTGAGTCTACCTATCCTGACCCAAACGGGGAAAGATACAGGAATATGGGGAGGGTATCAGCATTGACTTCGCAAGCCTCCTTCCGAATTGCGTCTATTTACCAAGCCCATAGATTTGCTAGGAATTCCCTCTGCCCCTCACTCCCTCTCCCTGCCTCCCCCAAAAAAGAAGCACTTGCAGCTGTTTAAGAGGCGTAAGGGAGAGCTTGTTGAAGGACCCTACAACAGCTTTAAATGCCGGCAGAGGAACAGCAAAACGTATAGAAAATACAACATGCATGTTTGGTGCTTCTGTTGGTTGATGTAAAGTCCAGTATTAAAAGAAAAGTCACAGAAGAGAAACGAAGAAGTCCTAAGGGTAGCAATAAATATATGCAAAATCCATATCTCTCTAGAGAGACATGTTAATAGTAAATAGCACTGTACATTTCGGAAGGAAGACTAAATTTGAAGAAAATACCTCACAGTCTCTGGGAAAATAC